>JAHZMX010006278.1:0-150184 GCA_027743895.1 Seira musarum | reverse complement strand
CCCTTTTCAGCTTTCGCTGTTAGCTCTTTTCAGCTACGTCGTTATCGCTGCTTAACAGCTTTATTTTGGACTGTTTGAACTTTCTGCATTTAAAAAAAAATAGCTGGCAAGGTGAACCTGGCATGCTTCTCTGTTTTCAAGCTTCCTATCAATTTAATACGGAAAATTACTCATCAAGAGGAAGTTGGCTCTGTTTAGTGTTTTAGCATACTCATACAAAAAAGAACACCATCAGCAGCGGATAATTGAATGCATTTAGTTGGAATAAAAGGGAGAACACGCGAGCAGTAAAAAATAGGAGGAGTTGTTTTCTATAACAATAATAAATGAGAAGCAATGTCTTAAAGGTAGAAGAAAAAGGTGTCTGGTTTCTTTTGCTCCTTTTAATTTATACCTTGTTAAGATCTAAAAGTATGTCTCTTTCGTTCTTGCTGGAACTTGTAGTAGAGATGACGGGGACGACACCTGGTCTCTTTTGTCTTGCGTAAAAATTATCGTCATTCTCGTCACCCAGGAGTGATCCTCATCATCATCAGGAAAGGGAAATAAGGCAGACAGAATGGAAATAAAAATTTTACCCACTCCTACGAAAGTAGCAGCACATGAGTTGTGCAATGTCTTATTTTGGAATATAAGCTCAAAACAATAATTTCGTAATAATGAGCACAACTTTTCAATAAATCCCGCAGAAATTTACCGATAAGAGTTCATTACAATAGAAGACCTTGATAACCTTCGGAGAATTAAAAAAATTGAACAAAAAAAATTATTACATCAAGTTTAGAATTATTTTCCCATAGATTTGAAACGAGTTTTTTTGTCTGTTTTGTGAGTGGACTAATACCATCATAAAGTTGCATGATGTTCTCGTGAAAAATTACATGGAAATATAAAAATATTGTAGACTTCCCTATTGTTTTGAGAAAATGTTGGGGATGAGATCCATCATATTTTTCCTATTGAGAATGACGAATACTGATTGCTTAAGAAGACAACAATGGACAGTTTCATTTTCAACAAGCAAGGGAAAAAAATGAAATTGAGGTTTTATGACATGTAAAGAGGTTGTACAAAAATGGACTATGTTGGAAAATTATTTAAAATATTTTGCCAACTTCAATTACTCATAATATGCAGTAAAATGCTTCAGGGGAAATTTGTGTGAATATTGACTAGGTAATTATAATACAATAAGGTTATATGATTATCACACGGATGTACGGTGCTGATATAATGCGATTATGTAGGGTTTTGCACAACAGCAACAGTAACAGCAGCGTGTCTAGTGTCTACTGCTGCCTACACACTATAACACTCGACTCCCTTGTTCTTGGCTTCCTCCTGCCCTCGTCATTTTCTTCAAATTCTTTTGTGTGTACTTACTTATTTTTGTTTGTAAAAAGTCGTCATCGTTGTTGTTTTGCTAATCGTTCGTGTGCTCATTATTATTATCTTCTATTACGATCAAGCAGTGGATGCTCCTTGCTCTTTTTTTTCGTACACCTTCAAATCAAAATACAATTTTATTAGACAATCTCAGTTTTTCGAAGTGATAATGAATATTATGAGAATTGTTGGAGTATTATAGAAAGAAAATAAAGCTTACTAATTTATTTATTTATTCTTCCCTTTTTCTTTGTTTATTTGTTTGTGTGAATGTCTTTTAAAAATAACTTATTATTAAATTAAGCGGTTTAGCTAGTTTCATAAAATATTTTGATGGCTGATAAATGTGGAATGGAATTGAAATTGTTTCTAATTGTTGCCATTATTACCTAGTCTCATCAAATATTATATGCGCTTAGATCAAGAAGGGAGTTGCTGCGATAAGCTGATGGGATAGCATTTTTTTACTTTTGGTGTGATAAAGAGAAAATATGGAAAATGAAGAGAGTAACCACATTAATAGAGTTGATTGACTCATTTCAATTACCCGTCATATTTATTCCCTTATCGAAAGATTTTTTAAAAAATATCTCAAGACTTGTTTTACCAACAATATAACACCCGATTACGGAGATGAAGTACCTGAATTCGAAGTTCCAATCAGCCATTGTCCTTGTTGTGAGTACAAGTTATAACCTCGTGCACATAAGTATTTGCATATTATTGTCCATGCAAATTTTCTAACTGGCATTGCAAACTTTACGAAAGGTAATCAACACTTCATCACTGGCATTCCCTTTCGTGACCAGACATCCTACATCCCGTATATTTTTTTCCTTAAATTATACTACAACTACAAGATAGTCTGGATGAATCAGCATAGCATGGGAAAGATTTTTTTTTGCTGCATTCTACTAATTAAATTATCACAGTTGAATTAAACGTATGCAAGACATTTGTCATAAGTGTTCCGAACGTAGTGAAATGCTCCTCATCTTTCGAAGCAGAAAGTTTTTTATTTGTAGTGTGGTAGCAACTAAATGATTTGATGACCATGCTCCTTAAGAGAAATATAAAATAATTCATAATACATAAGCAATAAAAGAAGATTTGGAGAGTGAATAAAATTAAGTGGGAGGTGTTATGATCATTCCCACAATCTGAATAAAAGAACAAAACATGGCTTTGTTATATAAAAAATTAATAACCAAAAGAGAAGCACAAGGAGTAGCCACAATGGATGCGATGTAGACATGCATGGTCAGATCTAGTCAGGACAACATAAATATTTTCCATCTTCCATAAATAAATATTTCTCATAAATTGAATTTTTGATCCCCTCTTGACTGCGGAATGCTGGTACATAATATCATCTCTGTGCCCTATATTGGTGGAGGATGATGGTACCAAAACAAACGAGACTAATCTTGATATTATTCTCGTTTCGTCTCCCTGTCGTGTCTAGTCAAAGCGATTTATTTTATTTCTTGATTCGGAAGAAGATTGTATGACTAATGACCAAGTCTCATGTTGACGTTGATTTCCTTTTTTTTCTGCATCTCTCACTCATCCATCACCACCGCTTCTATATTTTCCCAAATTACTCAACCATCACCACACACCATACCACCACCACGACCACAGTAACAAAAATCTTAACACTGGTCATCTCATCGTCATCTTCATCAGCATCATCATCCTGAGGAAAAAAATGATCTGTCTGAGAAGATATCTTGTCGAGATAAGTCGTTGTTGGGTAATCAAAGACTAAACAAGAACAAACATTATTTACTTTTTATGCTTGGAAATCATACAAAGTTAATTTTGCATAATATGATAAAATATGATTTAAAGAAAGAGTATACATAATATGGAGTGAAGATTTTTTACGATAATCAAACAAGAAGAGAAGAAGAGGAGATGACGGAGTACAATCATCATCATCATGATCCACTACCGTCATGTTCATATGTGTTTATTAGACTGTCTCATGAAACGTGATGCATCTGCCTTATAGCTACTTGTTTGTTGCAGGCTGAGTAAATATTGTAATTATCGTTTAGATTTTAAACAAAAACTATATGTGATAATGATCAAGATCACCTACTCTGAATTATCTAGCTCACACAAGACGGAATTTTAATAATTTTCACACATCCATGCTCCGAACATATATTTTACTTTCACTGTGATTTGATGCGACGTTTCCTAGATTTTTTTGCAAAATATTAAATGGCTGAAATGTATGAATTTTAAACTAGTTAGTTTATTAACGATATTAGTGGCCTAATGCACGCTAATCGAAGAATATTCATATATTCATGGCTTGTAATATACTTATTTTAAATTGCAACGTGCCTATACTAAAGTTTTTTGTCCTTGAGTAGAGATTAGAGTGAATGGTGAACTTTGCAATACATGTGCTTATATTCTTGAAACATAATTACTTTTGAGTATTTTATTTCGAAATTTATGTCGTTGTAATCGTAGACGTTGCGCATAAAGTATAAATGAAATATTGGCCAAGATTTGAATTCGAGAATTGCCACCCCAGTTGGTTTCTTCTCTTGGTTGATCGGTCGTCGGGTCGGCATAGAGTCTGCAAGAAGATGTTATCATTGAGGACACATGATAGGAATCGATGTTAATTTGCAATATGTACATGCAATAAAACTATTAGTCTCTAAAGTCATAGTGATTTCCAACGTCGACACTCCATATATTCCGGATTGACATTAAAGATTTGTTAAATGAGAAATGTGAGAAAGAGTGCGATCCCTATGTCTTCCTACCTAATTGTGTTCTTCCATCTGCATTTGTGTTTTTAGTGAAAGCATGTGTGTGAGTGTGTGTGTGCATGAGAAAACAAATGTAATGTCTGTTAGAAAGTGTAAGAGAAGATGAGTGACAATTTTATTAGCTCCCGAATGTAATCACCCATAATCTTTGAGATGTAATAACGATGCAATCGTCATAAGTCATGATATACATGCTTACATGAGTTTGAATATGCATAAAAGACAGACAGAGCGAGATTCGATATTCACTTCTGGATTTCCAAAGCGGCTCATCGTCATCGACATTATCATCGGGGAATATAAATGGATTTGTTGAAGACACAAAGTTGCAATCACATATCCCTTTTTAGATTAGTCGGATTGAATGAAGTTGCAATTGAGAAAGAGGAATTGGAACGGTGTCAAGAATTTTTTTTTGCCTTCATGTATTAATGTTACTTTTTTATTACTCTCTGTGGTTTGCCTTTCTTACCACTTATCTTTATCACTTTCGGCTCGAGAAGGAAAATTACTACAAGTTTGTATCACGTTTGCAATGTTTTTTTCGTTAGAGACACAGTAATAATTTTTGATGCGGCTGCAGCCGGAGTGTCTCTTCAAATTCGATCGGCATCTGAAGGGAAGAACTCCCCTGTCATCGTAATCACTGATTCAATGAACTAATAACTTAGATTATGGTTACGGTAACATAAGTAAGTAAGGAAGGTATTGAATTTTCACTCCTTGTTTTTTTGTGTATGGAAGTTTTAAGTAAGATATTTGTAAGACCATCATTAAATGGAAGATTTTTTTATGGATGGAGATCACTTTCTTCGACAAATTCCCGCAACTGTTCATCTGCATGAGTGTTTACCCTCATTTCTCTGCGTAATTGATTGTAAGCATTTGATTAAGTTATATCGGTGTCAAATACGCTCGTAAAGAATAGACAAAAATGTAAGAAAAAGTCATAGCATGTCGTTCATCTGATGATGTTGATACACTCATTCCTCCTCCTATTGACAAGATTGTGACGTAAGAAACATGCGAAAAGCATTTGGATTTGCGCCTCTCCCCCTTCTAGTGAAATGTAAGATTTTTGTATTGAAATATCCCATTAAAGCGTCATCTTCTCTTGTACACACACAAGGCGGCACATTCTTTTTCTTCCTTCCAAAGCATGTAAAACATCAAAATTTGTGCAATGAATATGATCCTAAATGTGCACTTATGATGATGATGATGATGAGAATATTTTTTTTCGGAAGGAAAAGTCACAAATTTTTTTCATCTTTTCCCCTCAAAAAATAATATCTATCATGAGCAATTTATTTTCTGCTAACTGCTAATAGAAACTATCACCTTTACATTTTCTGATATTTTTTCGGTATTGATAAACGGAATACACATGCTCCTCTGATCTTTTCTCCCTGTGACAGAGAATGGATGAGAGACTCATGGTATCAAAACATGAAACTCGTGGGATTTACCACTTTTTTCTAATGAAAAATCAGTTATAGAGAACGAACGATTCTGTTTACGTTGGAAAGAGCAGAAAAGAATTTCGCGGAGTATGTTTGTACGCGTAAGATTTTGAATACATATTGGAGACATCAGTCGTCCTTAATATATCGGCTCATGTCATCCTAGATATTGTCAATAGCTTAACATATTTCATGATGTCGCTTACGCTACGCGAGGCCAAACATTATGCTTTCAAAAGTAACAGCGGTGGCAGTCGTGTTAACGCGCCGTCAAAATCCCTTCATTTTGGATATGAGCGGGTGGTTTCTCTAAAAATCTCGTATTGATACGATGATATTTATTTTTTTCATGTACGAAAATCCCATGAAATCCCGATTTTTTAAAGAAATTTCTATGATATATTTCAAAATTTCATAGTTTTACGCGCAGTGAAAGGACACATGGATGATTGTATAAGCCATGCTAGCTCATCTCATCATCATGATCATCATCACGACGATGACGATCATGGACACGACAAAATAGTGAAGGAGAGGGAGAGAAAGACAAGAGTTTAAAATCCAAATGCAGATGTTTGCAATGGAAAATGTACTGAGACATAAAATTATGTACCGATAAATTCCTATGAGTACGATTTCAACGTGTCTTCATTTCCTTTTTGCGTACCAATCAAGAGTAGCAAAAGAAACAGACACATTCGGATTGAAATCAGTGGAAAAAAAAACTATTTCACTTTATAAGCTAACTAACAAAGTATCAATATACTTTGGTTATTTGGAGTACATATGTCTGGCATGTATGTCCCAAGTCAAGAGGACCGAGAAAAAGGATTGGTTTGATTAACTTTGTCTTTTCTTGGAATGGAAAGGTTAAAGCGTGTTTATATATGCTTCGCATGATTTTTTCTCAGGATGAATGCTTCCTGAGATTCTTGTCAGATCAGAAGAGGTAAGAAAAAAAATAAGACGATATGTGTCTCATCTCATCTCTTACTTTTTGGTCACGGAGCATAACCATCAAAGAATCCAAAAGAAATGCGTGACGGTTCCTTTTTCCACATTACTACCGAATACCAAAATAAGGTTAACTTTGTCAAATGAAGAAAATCGCAAAAAAAATATGTATCTGTAGTCTGTACTTACTCATGGGAATTTATTTACTTCATATAAAATGTGATCATATCATTATCGTGATCGACCTCAAAGCAATGAATATCTTCTCAGAGATTTTCACATTTTTATTTAGACTTGTGCTCCTGATTTTGAAAAATTGTGGATCTTGTTGCCGTTGTTTTTAGAAATTTTTTCCTGCATTTCCTCTCTCTTCCGAGGAAGCATGGATGAGAAACGGTTGTAATGAAACATTTTATAGACATTTTATACGCAAACACATCAGCTCCCATCGCTCGGATAGAATGTCAAAGTTGATATGAATGATTAAAGTTGGCATGTTTTTTTTCTTCTTTATACAACGCAACTGAAATGTACCAAATCTCTTGAACACGAGGAAATTGTATCATTAATGACACACTTCTACATACGCAAAAGGACTGAACAACTTTAAGGTACTATAAATCTATAAGAATAACGACTCCACTTTTTCTTCATCTTTAACAAATTACCGTCAAAAATAAAAAATCTACTTATTGTATATTGATTGGAGTGTATTACCTATAGTAGTAGTGCTAGCTAAAGAATGGGAATAAAAGTAAGATAATGATGATTAACCTCCGGGAAGCGAAGCGTAAAATAAAAACGAGTTACATTTGTAATACTTCTGTCTTCAAGCTCCAGACTGTTTTAATGATAATGATGGCAATACGATTGGAAAACATCAGAAGAGTATGAACAAAAAAAAATCATATTTTTCAAGATCATTTACTCCTCTTTCATGTTGTAATAATAACTCCTCGAGTAATTTCAGGTGTAGCAAAGCGTACCCTTCTCAGTTTTACGAGGTAAATGTCGTATGGTGTGCCTAAATCATATTCTGATACATTACAAGTGAAAGAGAGAGAGAGAGAGAGAGAGAGAGGAACACCATGGATTATGGATGAGGATGGATACGTTTTTCTCTGTTCTTGAGGAAAAAATCAAGTCTGTATATCAGAAGCGGGAGCAGCAATCAGTGAGCTTCCGAGTGAACATCCGTGACGAAAAAAAATGTTCTAAATGATATTATGTGGGAGCCAAATTATATTATTCCTTTGTTTTCCCTACATTATGGTTTTGTACTAATGTAGATAAAAATATTTTTTGGGGTATCAGACCACTCGTAATAATAAATAATGCTCGGTATTTGTTCTCCTTTGATGTGTCCACTCAAACTTCTCTTTAAATCTCATCAAAAACACATTAATGGTCCAGCCATTGCATTGAGGAAACGAAGATGATTTTTTTTTATATTTCATTCCCAACGGATTTGTGTGTGATCTACCAAATCTTAGGGAAAATGTGCAGTGGTTATTTTTTTATGTAATTATATCGTCTATTCGTCTGCCTGAATGCTTCCATGCATGGCGGAGTAATGTTCGAGAAATCAAATGTAGTCCACTTTTATCATCCGTTTGTTTTTTCCTCTGCTCACTAGTTCTTCTGAGAACTTGATTAGGGATTAAATTCCATTGAATTTTAGTCACATTAATCAATTTGTGTAGCATTTTTTTTGGAAACCATGCCGAGTTTCTTATTCAAGCTCAGATAAAGTAGGCACTTTTTTTGAAAACTATATTGCTAACTCTAATAATAATATAATTAGTTACCAGGAATTTGTTAAACACTTCATAAAACGAAGTTTCTCTTCACTTACGCTAATCCAATCATAATAAGTATTTTAGCAAGAGATAATTCATAAAACTAACTCACTCTCAGCAACAAGAGTACGTTTGGCCAAAAAATTAGCTTCATGCAAAAAATAAATTGTTTCAATATCGCAAAAGTAGTTTATCACGTGTTATCTCGAAATTAAATCATCTCTCCATTTTTCCGCTTCTCCACCTCACATCATCATTATAATTATCGTAATAATTTTTCGAGTAGGTAGGAAGCCTCGTATATTTAAAAAAAATGTGAAGAAGCCAGCTAGGTTTGCTGCTTTGCCATGTTCATGCATATTTTATAAGGAGATAATTTTTTGGACCAAAAGTTGATGACGACGATGATTAGAACCAAGTTTAATTTATTTTTGTACTTGATTACTTGTTCTTAGACACTCTCTAATTCGTGGGTAGCAAGTGAACTGAGCACGAAAAAACGAGCCAAAAAATAGAGAGGAGCATAAGGCGATGGCGTTTTCAGTAATGTCGGACTTCCTTGATGAATTACAATGAACGATAATAATGACAGCTTATATAATGTGAAATATAAATTTTTCCCACAATAAATCCCAAGAAGCAACTGGTATCTCTAATTTTTTACAAGCTCTACTTCGTCGACATCATCTCAAGAGCGAGGCGCGAGAGCCAGGCCAGGGAAGCACAAAAATAAGCAAGCCATATCGTATCGTAATGTATCCGTATCGTCATCATCAAGCAAAAAGGCGAAAAATACTTCTTGTGTAAAATAAGCCCATAGGTAACAAAACTCTGTTTTTTTAAAATTGATGGGAAAGATTGTAAATAACATTTTTATTGAGTCTCAATAATATTCTTTGTAATACCATTTTTTCTACAAAAGTTGTGCATTTAAGAAATAGATGGGTAGCAAGATAGGGTGAACACGAGGAATATTAAAAACGCGGATTCTTCATTAATTTTTACTTCTCCAAATCCTGATTGTTTTATATAGTCAAGTTTTGAACGCTCAAATGACGGAGCATTCAAGAATGACGTTGATGGACCACATTGTTTCTCATATCGAATCCATTTATCTACGCAAAACTAATTACAAGAAATTGGATGATGCTCCATATATTTTTAGCCAGATGTTGTTGTACTTGCGATAGTGGTATTGGTGGTGCAATACTCAAAATACAAATTTCCAAAAATTCCCATGATTCATTTCGTTTTTTTTTTCTGAAATTTTTTTAAATTGAACATGTATCACTAGTATTCTAGAATACCTAACTTGTTTTGATTCTTTTGAGCCAAATGTATAAATTACTTTTGCACAGCATGGGTGAAATCGAGAAACTTTTTTCACGACTAAAATTTTCCCAATAGTTAATTCCTTATTTCAATGTTTTCATGATGTCACTCTTCACTCTGTTTCTCTCATCACCTGAGCTAATATGTATCTTAATATGTTTTCGAAGAAATGATACGTAGACCCTTGAAATAAATGTTACTTAAATACTTGGAATCGAAACATTTGAGAGAAAAATCATTGACTTTTTTTCTATGATTATCGGTCCCATGATTACAGCAACATTATTTAAGCGTGGACAAAGACAAAATTATAGAGAAGCTCAATATGGAACTTTACGAATCCCTTCTAATTTTTATGACGACCTGACTCTCCCAGTCAAGAACGTGCATCTTGGAAGAGGAGAGTGATGTGATGTGATGTGCGTTTTCGTCTCGTCCTCAATTACATATTCCTTAAAAAAAGTGTCTGAGTGAGTGAGCGAGTCGAGAAAACTTATTGCCTTTGTCACGAAGTACAAGGGCTCCTTTTTCTCTCCCGTCATGCTATCATTATCCATATATTCCTAATCATTTTTTCTCTCTTTGGACCAATACGTCCTTCTTACTCTTTCGAGTCGAATCAATACGTCAATCCGAGATTCTTCAATTCCACATATTTCTGTAATAATACCTTACCGTGGGGGTATTGGTATTGATGAGGGAAAGAAGGACATGCATGCATATCTGACTAAACGATTAAGATTTATCAACGCTGGAGGAGATGAAGTCGAAAATGAAGTGTAATGATGCAACATTTCTTTGGATACAATCGAAGGAGTGTTTGTGCACAAGAAAAAGAATAACTTTTTCCCCTTTTTCAATACCCAAAAAAGTCTAGGGATAGGGATATATATTTTTTTTGTCCTGTCTGTTTCACATCTGGATTTGATTTGATTCCTCGTATCACCGTAGTAGTCAGTCACCAACAATAATACCCCACATGATATTATTACTCACGCGTCTTATAAAAAAATCATATAGTATTATTATTGGTGTCCGTTGACGAAGAGAGATCTTTTGATGTGAAGAAATGGATTGAGTAAAGTTGCCTACGAATTTCTTTTGAGATGAAACCAACTCTCTGCTTGTCCCATTTTTTTTATATCAAAGCCAATGTGGCATTCCACCCAAAAAACATTTCTTTCCAAAAAGAATCAAAGATGTTTATTTGCTACGTGGACACAACAGTCATAAAATAATAGTGCAAACGGCAACCTAATATTTAAGTAGAGTTTTTTGTGTTTGCACTTATATGCGTAAGTCAAATATTGTAATATGATTTTTCCTTGCTCAAGGTCTTCATAATTTGATGGTTTTAACTAACGTTAAGTTGACTTTGGAAGAAGGAAACGCATCAATGCTACATCAATGTGGAGAAAATTCCCTTTTTTTCTTTCTAATACTTAAATCATAATAAAAGAGGGATTCCTTTCAGTTTCATTTCCAAGTTTTGATTTTCTTTTTTTCTTCTTCTTCTGGCAGGCTACATAGTAGAAAGAAGCGCATCATGAAGTAAACACGATGACGAAGAAAATGATGATGATAGGATTAATATGATATATTATTGACATATGATATAATGATCCTGTCCCTAAATAGCGTTATTAATGGACGGAAAGCGAGAAGTTTTTCCAGGGAAAAAAAGAATGTCGATTCGAAGCTGAAGTTTGATGTTATATTTGGTTTCCCTTTCTTAAGCCCGAAATAAAGACTGGAGAGCAAAAGAAGGGCATCAAGCTAGCAGCATGAGGGGGTGGTTTTAAGTTTTGATTTTTGTTTTGGTTCCCCTGTAAATGTATCTTGACTCTGTCGGTGCATTGCCATCAATTCCTTTAAATCCCTCCTAATGTGCGTATTTATTCTTTGCCTGGGAAAGAGCATCATCAGATCAGTGCATTGATGATTCCACTTCTTAAAAAGTTTTGGAGAGACCCAAGGGGACAAACAACTGCAGTTATAATAAGTAAACAAAATAATATGAAGCTAAGTAAAAAGTACGTGCTACTAGCTTGGCCACAACCACACGAGTAAAAAAAAACCATGTCATATACTTTCATTATGATTATTGCCATTATTATTATTATCATTGTTTATATCTATCTTCCCTGCAAAATAAGCCAAATAAAAACCAAGCCACCAACAAACACAGTCTGCTATGTTACCAACAAAACCGAAAAATAGTAAATGCACTCACAACACTGCAATGCACTGATCAAAATAAATAAACCTCATTTTCAGTTTGATGTTTTGATGTGCTCCAATGCAACGATATTATTTTTATTTGGAGGGAGTGCAACTTTTTATCTCATGTAAAAATGTAGTTAATGGTAGAAAAATCATTCGCGAAAAGTGAACATTGATGCAATAATGATGTTATTAGCGCTTCGCTACGACTCTAGGTGCATCTCATTTTTTTCGTGACGAAGAAAAGCAAATAATGCCATAAAAATCCCTAAATTACAATGGTATTATCATGTTCCATCGTGTTCGTTTCCACTTGAGTTTTCATGCAATCTTTTTTCTTTTCTTTCGTTTTCCTCTATTGGTATCTCATTGCTTTCGTGTGGACTTATTCGAATAAGACAATACACGTTTTTTTGTGGGCTTCAAGAGTAAAGCGGATGCAATTTCTCTTGTCGTATTTTGAAGTGACCATGAAAATCCTTTTTTTATTTTGTTGCAAAACTTGAACTTGCACTGCCAATACTTGTAGCACTGAAAAAATATGCTTGTCTATGAAAAAGAACAATCTTTTTTATGGGTCTACTCTGCATAATAATCTTGCCATTTCCTGTGGAAAAAACTAATTGCAGTGCGCTAGCTAGGAGCCGAACAAAACTATTTATACAGTCTGTCCGGCAATAAAAGGCGGTTGCATCATGATTTAAGTAAAACTGAAAGGGAAGAAGCAATGTAATTTTGCAAATTTTATCAAAGTAACCGTATCCTACAACATAGATGCACATCTGCCGAATGGTTTACTGGGAACGGGAGTATGCTCTACATCATCACACCACCATAAAGTAAGATGTGAAGAGATACATATAGAGTGGGAGGTTGTAAGATACATATATACAATTGTTACCACAGCAAACACTTTCGATGACTTGGTCCAAAAGCATAATTCCCGCAAGGTGCAACGAAACTTGAAAAAAACTGCACTTGCAAATTGATAAAAAGTTGGAGTGTACTGAATACGAAATTAGGCTTTATCTTATTTTCTCCTCTTTATTATTTTACTCCATTGTTGCATTTTTTAAAAACAAGAATCCTTCATCATTGATTTAAGACTTTGATGGAAAATGTTAATTGGATTGGTTGATTTGCATTTCCAAGCTCATTATCTTTTTTCAAGATTGTATGGTTCATTTATGTACTTGCTCCCATTCACAGTGGTAGATCAATGACAATCAAATAAGCCACAGAATATTATCCAGATGCTCCCTCTCCAGTCTTAATCATAATAAGTAGAGAATGACAGTCGTAGTCGTCATCTCCTCTTAACAATGATAGTACGATAGGAATGATGGCTCACTGATGCGATGCAATGTGGTGATGGTGATGGTGGCACACACACAGGAGCGGCCAAGTTGTTTTCAAGCAGGCTTCCATCCATGCACCATGAACTTTGTTGATGGGCTTCTTTCATGATTTCTCTAAATTCACGCGAGACAGTCAAACAGAAGAAGAGGGAACAAAAAAACTAGTAAATGAATGAAGGAGCTTCATCATCGACATCATCATTTTATTACAAGTCTCATGCATCCTAAATCCCATCATATATTTAAGACATCACAGAGAGCCACTAAATGTTTGAGCTGAGCGACTCCAACTTATATTACTGGAGAAAATCATTCGCCCTTGAAAAATTTATGACTCCTAATGCCAAACGGAAATTACGTCAAAAGGAGAGAAAAAAAAACTCTCGCTATAACTATTATACTTGCATATCTATACAATATGTACACGCTTCGCTTTTGTTTTCGGTTTCGTGTGGGATTTTTTCTTGCAATATCTTAATGAACATTGTGTGTATCTTTGTATAGGAACGGAGATAAAAAATTAAGGAGGAATAGAAAATCACTAAACATATTTTTATTCTCTTGGTGGTGTTGTTTCAGTAGTGATATGGTGGTATAGTCAGTTAGTGTAGTGATGCGTTTTTTTTATCTGACCTTTGTATCGACACAATATATTCACACTTTGCAATGCATGGCTAAATTTTACAATGATGACCGAGAATAAGAAAGAAATTGGTTGATGATAACATCTCATCATAATACGAGTATCTGTTTGATATTATGTAAAGTCTATTAGACAACATTGCGCTGAATTTATTTCTGTTTTGCAAAATTGGAAATACCTAAGATTAAGCCGTTAAAATAATATTTTGCTCATCACAAAAAAACGTACCTCTCACGCTCATGGATAAAGAAAAAAACTTAATCCTGGGACGCTTGGGACTAAAGCTTACTTTGAGGCCCACGAACAACATGTACCTGTAAAATTTGGTATCGGAATCGCATCTTCCTTTCCCTTTTTTTCATTAGAGGAAACTCGTTTGCTACTTTTAGATTAACCCATTACATAAATAGGCAATTTATGCAAGAAAATTGTTTTTCAAAAAAGGGAGCGAAGATGTGGCACGGGAACACGTAATTTCTTCGCTTGGTCGATCACAGCAGCAGTCAGGGAGATTTCTTTGAAAAAAAAATGAGAAAATCTTGGGAGATGTTTTTGGGGAGCTTCTGAATTTCAGTTAAAATATACGAATCTATATGTTATCTTTATTGAAAGTATTTGAGCTCCACTGAACACGGTCTCTTCTCAAGCCTCCTGGCATTTTTCTCAAAAGGCCGGTAACATCGTTTTTTTAAAAACACACACTCTCTTGAGCAGTTTGAAATTGCGAAGGAACAGACAATATAACTTGGGCTTTGTTCTAAAATAATAACTAGTACGCCCTCGCATCGTGTATGGAAGAGGCAACGTACCTATATATTTAGCAATCTAATAAAAACGATTGCTCATTAGGAAAGTAATACCTACACATCAGAGAATGAAAAGATCAAAAAAGGAGTAGGAGGAGAGGAGCGCGGAGAAATATCTACATATAAGCATCATCATATTCGTATATCGTGGGTATGTATAAATTAGATGAGGGTAAACAATGGCGCAATAACTCATGGATCCTTTCGCCACGCTGTATTATTTTGAAATGACGGGTGCTCAATAAAGCAAGCCATCAAAAATCTTTGAGAGAAAGAAAAAAAACTACATTTTATTAATAGCCATTTTTCTCTTCTCCTGACATGCACGTCAAGACAAGGTATTTAATATGCTTAATCGATTCACAGTCAGTCACAGAGGCAGTTTGTCCAGCACAAGAAAAAATATAAATTGTGATGCGCAAGCATCGGAACAAAGTAAAATGGACAAGCGTTAAACACTCAAAAAAAAAGTTAGAGAGAAGAATCCTTAGATTCGTATTCTTTATCAGGGAAACCTGGATGAAAAGGAGCAGTTTTTTTAGATGATGATGAATAAAATGGAAGCAAAACTACACAAGGATAAGGGTTGTTGTTCGTGGTGATGCTGCTCTTTTCACATTTTTCATTGTGCAATCCATCTTATTTTCTTCCATTTACGTTTGTATGATGGATTAAAATATAGTAAAGTATGCACGTATTCCTTAAATGAATTCTCCGGGATCTACTTTTAAAATTGTTCCATTATCACCGGGATACAATAAGCCCATACGCTTTTAGGAGAGAGTGAATCTGCTTTTCCTCTTTTCATTTCTCAACCCTTTTTCCCTTTTGATAAATCAAACATTCATCAATTTCTGTTTGTGTTTTTGTGCGAGGAGCAATGAGTATAGTAGAGACCCGCAGTAGCAGCAGCAGAATCACAATCCAATCCACTCTCTCAAGTTTTTTCTTCAGTCATTCGAGTGACTCTTGTCTCGGTTTTCACCTCCATTGACAAACTACTTATTGAAAGGGTTCACAACACAACTGTTAATTGGACAGTAATAAAAATGATATCTGATTTCCTGGACAGGGGACCTAGCAAGTCCATAATGTCCATTTGAATTCTCTCTTGACTCTCAACCCTCTCGACGCTATTTTGCCTTGAACATCACTTGAAGAATATAAATCGAAATCAACCATCGACATCATACACAATCCACAAACAATGGTGATGTGATGTGATGATGAGAGCAAACAAAAAAGAGCTTTGTAAACTCGATTAGAAAATACTTGAACATCTTCACATCACAACACACGTACAATACAATTGGAAAAAAGTCAATAGATTTCATTCCTAATATTTAGCAATTTGTTGTTTGAAAGTTGGCTTCGATTAATTCATTTGTTCAGTTCAAACTTTCCAGAAGACGTTCATCAAGTTTTTTTTCCAAACAAGTCAATATTTGTCTATTTATTATGTATTTCTACCATTCGTATTATATTGTCAGCTGACAATAGGAAGAAAAGCGCATGTTTTTAGGGGGATGATGTGAAATAAGCGTATCTGATTTGATGCGTACATGAACGGGTGTCAATACACGTCAGTCAAAGAAAAAAAATCATGCATGTATTTAGAATTAAATGCTATTACCCTAACAATTAGAGAGTGTCTAATAATCAATGTAAAAGCATTTGTGCATGTCGATGGAGGAAAGAAAGAGTTACTCATATACGGGCACAACGGTAACCATGGCCATCACTTATGATGTAATTATCAATACATCAGTCAATAATATTATTTTCCTATTATTATTCAATCGAAGAATTGAGAATGGAAGCGGAGCAGATGTTCAGATGGCTGTAAGAAAGAGGAAATCAACAGGTTTTTGAGTGCTGGGCATTGCAAAGAAGAAAAGTTGTTCCATGATCCTGGCCTTTGGCTTGCCGTCTTCAAACTTTTTAAGGATTCTATTGGATCGGGTGGTTTACACGGACGAGCATACCTATTTGCATTTGATTTTTTAGTAAAGAAATATTTTTTGCATTTATATTCTAGTAAGAAAAGGCCGTTGCCTAAGTACAGTACTAAATATACACACTTGTATTGATAAGCCGTTTCAGATTATGGCATAGGTAGAAAAAGTATTAATGAATTTAATAAACCCTCAAATTTCGGGGTACATATTTATCTATAGAGGTATTTGCTTCTTGCTTACGTGTATTTTTATGTCGGTCAAGCTTGCAGGAATAAAAAAGTAGGTTTTGACTGAACTCATCTGTGGTCCTTTGATCATGTTGATGGTGGTGTTGGTTTGGCGTGGCTAGCGATGACTGCCACATTTCAGCCTGCTGTTATTTCCCTCCGCGCAAGGAAAACGTTACTCCTCTCTCTCTGTCTCTCTTGAATGTAACAATGAAGTCATGAAAAGTGAATGTGAAATCCTCCTGCTGTTTTCAATAGCTCTATAAATCCATCCGGTTCTTTTTTCTCGTGAAACCATTTATTGGTTTCTCATACTTACTTATTGTTATCATTTACAATCATCAAAACAATTCGAATGCAATATCCTGTCAAAATTAGGAGGATGTTACATGAAAATTTCATATTATTTTTATTGCATTCAAGCCAATCGTCTTTTTTTCTTATCGGGCGTATCTATTGCGGTATTATTACAAGAGGCAAACGGTATCGACAGGAATTATTGCATTTTAAGACTTCTTGGGTAATAATGGTAATGATACTGATGGTTATCTCTTGATTTCTGCACTGGAAAATGTGCCGTTTTTTTCTTCTTATTCCATTGCGATTGCGATAAGGGATGAAGTATGAATAAATTATATTCCTTCCATTCCTTAAATATTTCGTGCTCCTCCACTCTCCACTCGACTCGTCCACGCAGGGATGAAGTCCCTTAAGAAAGAGGTGTGCTTTGCAGAGTACACGCATAGATACTTTCCTTACTTCTTTTTTATGAGCCATTTGGGTTGTGACTGTGTCTGATTGATTCACAGGGGTGCATCTCACTCTGTGCTCTTTAGCTCATGAGAGAATTATTGAATTGTACGAAAGGAAATGGCAACCTCATTTTGATACTTAAGGAACCTCAGGTAACCTCAAGTAAAAGAACCATGTGGAATGTGGATGCATACATTTCTTTGAAAATTTGCATTCGAATTAATCATGATCGTGATCATGCTTCTAAAATTAGGTTCAGTCAGACACCAGACGCATATGTTGTCTGTGTTCCGTGAAGGCGAAGGTATTCTCATTGGAAGTTTTTTGTTTATTTCTATACATTGGTCGATTAGCTAACCTCTTTGAAGTCTATAATGGGAGATAACCCTTTTATTTATGGTTTCATCTGATGCTTTAGCATTATCATAAAGAGACTTTTCACAAATTTGTTGCAGCTTTTCTGCATCCACAAATATTGTTTAAAGAATTTTGGGATGGATGGAGAAAACAGTTGCAACGTAAAATGAATTCAATATTGTGGGAGCAGCAAATGTCGAAGTAGGAAACAAATTAGAGAAAATCTATATTTATGAGCAGGCACAAATCTCTAAACTATTTTTTTTTCCTCCGCCACTTCTTAGATTTCTTTTTATCGATGATCATGTTTGTCACACTCTAGTAGTTTGTGTAGTAAAAAAACGAAATTTTTATACTCTCCCGTTCAGTCGGATCGTCATCCCTCCTGTTCCGGTGTTTGCCTTTCTATTGATGGGAAAAGAGGCAACAGTTGCAACTGGAAAATACTGTCAACTTCTTGTGGCTTCCAGCAAAGCCTCATTCACGATTTTTTTTCGGTCGGTCGCCAGTCGAATTGAAGATGCATGCATTTTCTTTGAGAAGAGATTTCTTATTTTGTGTATCATTGACTCTTTATCTATTTCCGTACCATTTTCCATTCAATCTTTTTTACTCAATTCAATTACACTTGTGAAGGCACAAAGATAAAGATGACGATGATGATGATGAGTTTATGCGGCGATGTCGATGGTTCTCACTAACACACTATTTTGTATTTATGGCATATTTTTCTCCGCTCTATCCACCATTATAACTAACTACTAATGGAACATTTAGTGACTTTCCTTTCTTGAGAATTGAGAGTATCTAATACTAAAGTGTAGGTATTTGATGAGCTGGTGTGGTTCCAAGAAAAAAAAGTAAGATATAGAGTGATTGGTGGTGGATATTTTTGGTGTGGAACAAATTAGTGTAGACAGTCGCCAAAATTTACAGTCGATTGACACGTATGTTAGTAGGATGCTGTAAAAGAGTTAGTTATACTCCTTCTATATAGCGCATATTATTACATGTATATCGTAATTTGAAATTGTATCCCTGTCTCCCGACTTCTTTTTTTCTGAGAAAAAGTGAGAAACAAAGTTTACTGATATCAGTGAAAACTTATTCGTTTAACGAACTGTTATGGTTTTGGTAAATGCAAATGTGAATTTTTGCTCCCAATACTACGCAATGCCGATGATCAGCTAAATCATCATCATCGTCACGACTCTTTCCTTTTACGTTTTTTTTTGTCGTCGATTTACTCTTACTATCATCGACTCACTCATTCAGATTCATCTGTTTCCGATAGTAATTCATGATAAGGAGAGACGACACTGACGATGTTTATGCCACCATTTCTTTCTCTTTTTCTCACTTCTTCTTTCTTCGTTCCGTCGTCTTGTCTCACTGAACATGGCATATTTCTTCTGGGTAAAAACCTCGGAAAAAATCAAATGAATAGAAAAACATGATCCTATTTTTCCATGAAAAAATGCGTCCTGGTTAAGTCACAAAATAATATTCGTCATTCCGATAATCATCATCATCATCACACCCCTCTGATCATTTTCTCGAGAAATAGATATGCATTCATAGAGAAGGAATTTTTTGGTATGCCAATTAAGAGTCAAGTAGAAAGAAAAGAAAGAACCGATTTTTTTTCCTCCTTCGCCTTGTTTCCTCCTTCTTGTTTTTGGTGTCGTGTCATTTGAAGCATTGAACATTATTATTACATACCGATAGAGTAATAGACGATGTTGTAAGGATGACAAGAAAGGGAAAAAATAGAGCCGTGAAATAGAAATTGGCTGTATGCAATGCATGTCACAGAAGTTGAATTGAAGTTGTATTTAGCATTAGTATTGTGTGCTTCTTGTTGTCGGCGGCCTCACTGGCATTAATACATTTTTTTCTCTTCTTCATCTTGTAATGGCGTGCACGCACAATTATTATTCTTCTCTCGAACTATTCTTAAAGATATTTTATAGTTAGTTCATCATTTGCTCCTCGTCGAATGATCACATTGAAAGAAGATCACAGTTTCCTATTATTATTACTATTATTCCTGGTATTTTTATTCACAAATCTATTCTATCCAGATGTTCCAAATTTGTTTTGAATAGCAATTTGATGTTGACATGGATATGTATTTATAGATTTGAACATTTCTTTTTCGTCTTCATCTACCCAATCTCACTCTCCTTTCTTGTCATACGAGTCTCGATCTCGTAGGAAAAGAAGAGTTGGATTAGACAGATATATTTGCCGGTTTTTAAAAATCAATGTCCCCTTTGTCGCTTCTTTGCTCACTAGTTTCCTCTCTGAGAAGCTGAAATCCATTCATTCCATCGCTCCAAATAAATATAATTCCTGATCTGACTTGCTCTTCTGCAACATACTATATGCGCACCGATAACTTTTCAATTTAACTCATTCGAATCCTGACCTGTTTTGATTTTCCAATTAAAGTGGATGAGACTTAACCGTGAGATCATATTACACCGCTGTTTCTTTTGGAATCAACAAATTTTATTACAAATCTCAACCGTCTTGTTCCTTTCTGACTTGGCTTATGAAGTTCATAAAGCAACTCATGTACATATTACGTATCAGTGTGACATGGGAAAGTGAGGTAAAAATGTAAGCAGATGCTGATGTTTTGTTCGATTGAAAATCATTCTTTTTTTGTAGACAACATCGTCACGAGCTAAAGAGAAGACAAACAGAAGCGCAAGTGGTATGAATGAAATGTTACATGTGTACGTACCTATACGGTGCGCTTGCAGGTTATGTACCTACACACCTCTTGAGGAATTTTCTTCGTCTCCTCCTTCTTACTAAAGTGGAAGGTGATGCAGAGAAAGAAGGTAGTAAGCTTAGAAGAGGTGATGAAGAAGAAGAAGAGGATGATGATGATGATCCCCCTCCTTAAAGAAATCAAATGGAGAAATAAATAACGTTTACGTGCAGAAATAAATACGTACTGTGCACTACATTCATGCTGATCCATTTTCTTTTTGTCTTCATCGAATCTCATTTACTTCACCGAAATAAATGTCTCCTGCTATAATGTACATAAATATTCCATCAGACTTTCCGTTCGCCAGACTTTGAGAAGACTACAAATTCTTTTTTAAAAAATTCTTTGAACATACTTTATGCATCAATCTATCCGAATCCGACAATATGATTTGAGTGACTGCCACCGTTGTTACATGAGACATCGTGCTTAATATTTCTTTCCTCTCATAGCGCGTCCAAGTTTTAAGAGCAGAAGTCTAGAGTGTATATCTACGCCGCGCACATATCTATCAGTCGGCCCTTCACTTTGCTTTATAGTTAATTGCCAAGCAAAACCAATCTGTAGATCTGATCCAAAAAAGTATTTTTGGTATTGAAATTCATTCGTTATAGGATCTTGTCTTGTGACTCCAACAATGTTTTGATTGCATACAGCGATAAAATTCTAATATAAAACAATTTTCAAAATACGTTTCCTTACCTCATGTTCTACACACTTGTGCAAACCATACTTCTCTTTTATTCATCAATGGCAACTATTCTTCTCCGAAGATTTCACCGGGAAAAAATGTTTTCCCTTTAGATCATCATCATCTGTTCAATAATAGAAATACTAATTATTTCGTTCGCGGAATTCTCTTTGATCACATCACATTGGATCGCAACCGAAAATTTTTCATTAAGCTCACGCATGTGCTCGTGATATTTTCTTCATAAATACGGTACATATTCATTGCAAAAAAAAAAAATCTTAAATTGACAGTCCTACACCGGAATCAAAAAAGTCGGTGAATTCAGAACACGCAGACAAGAATGAGATGATGACATAATGGATGGACAGATGTTTGGTCCGATTCTCGCTAATTCCACGTATTATTGGCAAATGATATATGCGGATTCCTCATCTTAACTTCGCAAGTCCCTATAATGCGAACAGATCAAACCAATTAAGAGAAGATGCAAATGCACAAGAGAGATAAATCAATGTCTGTCTTTTCATTGCATATAATTGTAATTTCATCTGCGAAAAAATTTTCTTACGGTAAAATGATGGCACCACAACCAAAAGCGTATGCTCAATCATCACGTTTAAACTTTTTTTTATTAACATGAAATAATTATTAACGCGTTGACATTATTACTGGTTCTGCTAAACAAGAGTAGTAGCAGCAGCGATCCTCCACCCAAAACACATTTTTTTCTAGTCGTTGATAATGATGACGATGTTTTCAGTCAAATATTTCAAATGGAATATAACCGTTTCAATTTTTTCTTGTCATTTGGAAGAACAAAGAAGTTGACTGTTTCATTATTTGCTCTAGCATAGAATCATCGCAGAAAGTTACGGGGTTTTGATCATTTTATTTCCTTTATGAGATAAATATAATAATTCTCAGCTCGGCTCCCTCCTCTTCTCACAATCATCAGTCCTCATGCTTCGCAGCAAACAGAACCGATTTGTTTTACATTTTTTTTAAAAAGTCAGTGTTACAAATGTGATTCTTCTGTTCAAGTCAAATACTCTTTGTGAGCAGGCAATACTCATTTGAGGTTGACAAGGCATTGCTTGCTGCTTTTGGAATCAGTCTCGAAGAGCAATTCAAATATTTCATTGAAATTGCTTACAGTTTAAGTGCATTTACCTGCTTCTGTACCGATTGAATTTCTTTCTCATTCCGTTCAAGCGATTGAATTTGAGAGAGAAGAGCTAACATGAGTTAAAGCTTCTATTTCAAAACATTTCCAAATAAAAACATTCCAATCGTTACGTACATCTATCTAGAAAAAAAAGGAAAATCTTCTAAATGACTCACAATTCAACATTTCAAATGTCTTTTTGGTTTGCTTTAAAAAATCCTCTTCTCCACTACTTTTTGGGAAGCCAGGGAAAAGTTGAAGATAATGAAATATATGTACCAGCTCTTCCGTCAATGTTGGCATTCTGCAGTGATACATCAAGACAATTTTTACTGTCTTGAAAGCACATCAGAATCAGAAATCTAGCCAGGGAAAAAAGTGTGATTAAAATCACTTTTTCTCTTCATCCATTCCCCCATGCTAATCGTAATCGTAATAATATTATTTATAGACAGGATGTGATTTAATAGAATTTTTGTGTCATTTCATTCGTTTTCCCATGTTTTTGAATAGTTCAAATGTAGCAATTTTTAATGGTCGCAATCACAGCTTATCCTCTTGGTCTCTTTGCCCGTTTCTTATTTTGACTTTGTGATGGTGATGTGATGTGATATTTGTTTCGCCTTTCATTTTATCCGCATCGACTCGCATCTCGGCATTTAAATGTAAAACAGAAAAAAAACATTACGTAGGCAATAGGAGCAATAAACAGGCTTTATGAATGTAGATGTGAGCAGCAACGGAGATCGCATCGGCATCAGGTTCATCTTTCTCTATCAGTGCTAATTCCTGTTTGTAATCGTGTTCCTATCAGCAATAAAATATACGGGCTTGATGACATGTGGATTGGATATAACCGTTTCACTAGTCGCTAGTGCTGGTGTGATACTACTCTGGTACAGGATTTTAAAAAAACGAAATAAATTGCTATAAGCATTCCTATATCTTTTTTCCTTCGTTTTTTGCATGAATATATTGCGATAAACTGTTAGTGATAGACAAGTCATTTCGAATTTCTCGATTACTCCTATTTCATTTCTCGATAATAATGCCGGCTTTTTATTCTGACTGAGCAGAAGGGGATGGGTTTATAGGCATGCAAGCAGGCAGGGAGATAGTAAAGATAGGATTTTTTTGATTGTGATATATGGCTTGTGTTCATTCATATGAAGGGCATGGCATTACATGACACGAACAGGCCATTACTGCTTCACTGAACACTGAAGAAGTGAGTAACTGAGTGAGATATTTTTTTGGCAAAAGAGATGGAAATAAAATGTAGAGGCGGACCGATTAACTCAAGTGTGTAGTAGCAGTAAAATTGTTTTTACTTCTTCGTCACTCACTCAAGACAACCGAGAGCGAAAGAGAGAGAAAGAGAAGATGCGTTTCTGGCTATAAAATACAATGTCTTTAATACATGGTTTCCGATCATATGTGTATTACTTATTATTATTATAGGCTTTCTCCAAAACGGGATTATAGGGAATGGGAGGATGATCACGATGATGACGGAATGGAGTTAAAGACGCTTTTCCCCTGTTTTGTTCAGCTGGTTTTTTAATGCAATTTCAGCCACTCACTCATCCTCCACCGCCAACCGCTATGTTTGGGTTTGACTTGAGTGATAATGAGCACTTTTGCCATTTACCTATTACATCAATTTATTTATTTTAGAAGGGAAGGACCAGAAAGAAATACATACTTTTGAGAGGATGCATGGGGGAAATCGATTGAACAAAGTATTACGTTGTTTAGGTCTAACGGATAATTTGCAAATCTTGTCTTTTGTCCTTCCCTCTCCGTCTCAGAACATTTGCTGTGATTTGAGTAGCATCTTCTTCTTCTATAAATAAATTAATGCCAAATAATTTTTTTGTGTGTTTTGTAAAGAAATCACAGTAAATGGATAGTTTTTCTCTGATTTTTTTATCTGTCTTTCTCTCCTCCTCTCAAAAAGAAATTAAGACTGATGAGGGGTGATGATGGTGGCGGATTAAACGGATAGAAAATTTGTAGATTTAGGATGAATATGTTTTGTCTGAATGTGTGTGTTTAGAGTGGGAAGAGAATTTTTATTGTGATGATGTTGAGGTCGTTTGCAAGCTGTCAATTTATCTTGACGTTTCGTGCATGTACCGTGTTCAAAACACCCCATCTCAGTCTCATTATTATCATGCACGACGACAAGAAATGAAGAAGAATAGGTTTGGTTTTCCTTCGACGGAGCTCGACGAGGAGAAGATTTCAAGAGAGTTTTTGTTTGAGAGAACTTCAAACCACAATATCAACAACAAAAAAGACATTACCATCAACTTCTTCATTAGCGTCCTCATCATTTAATATATTTACATAATCCGAGGAACGTGGAGTTGAGGCCGTTGTCATAGACTTCGCATAGGTGAATGAAAGAATATTAAGAAAATGATAAGATATGGTTCTGGTTTAGATGAGTTAGTACTCCAAAGCCAAAGTCAATCAGAATTCAATATTGCCAATTTCATTCCCTCCTTTAATACAATATAATGTATTTGTCGGTATCTACTGAAGAAGCTTTAAGTTTTTTGTAGAAAAACAGAAAAACCCACAAAA
Source organism: Seira musarum (assembly GCA_027743895.1). Taxonomy (NCBI): domain Eukaryota; kingdom Metazoa; phylum Arthropoda; class Collembola; order Entomobryomorpha; family Entomobryidae; genus Seira; species Seira musarum. The sequence continues at coordinate 124,891 of JAHZMX010006278.1, read as the reverse complement.
CTGCATCGTTCAGTCGTTTGATGAACTGCTCTCTCGAGAAATAGACGAAATATTTGAGTTAAAATCAAGTTTGATTAGCAAATTTCTTCCTCCCGGGCGCAACTTTTATTTACCACTCTAATATAAATAAAAAGGCTAAACCTGTCTTGATCACAGTGGCTTGTTTATATGTAGGAAAAAGCATGTAATTTCAAATATAGAATGAACAAATAGTTTACCATTAATAAGACATAGGACAAAAATAGTAAAAACCAAGAAAGGAAGGCCTAAATTGTAAAGCCGTTTGTTTCTAACGTTGTTGTTCATAATCCACATTTGTATCGATTTAAAAGCCACTGTAATTAAATAGTATGAAGTTTCAAAAGATAAGGACATAATTTTGAGTGTGAGAAAAAAATGAAGAATATATTCAGTTGGAAGAAAGAAGACGAAAAGTAAAAAAAACCATTTACCTGAAAGTTTTTTTGTTTTTATCAGCGTACATAACAATATGTTGAGTGAGTGTGCTAATTGAAAAGAGGGTGTTTCAAATGCAATCATTTAACATTTGAAAATAAATATCATTCTCATCATCACCACTCAAATTACTCGAAGAAGAATAAAATTTATTTTTTTCATATCTCTTTGCAAATGAAAATTGTAAAAAATTAAATTGTACAAATTGACTTCGTTTTGTTTGACTAGTGTAATTTGTGTAGATCAATATAGATTATTTTTTCTTGGTTTACACACTCAAGAGAGAGAGAGGGAGAAAAAAAGAGGTTTTATGGTTCAGCAGACAACCAATATGATAAATATACCAAAATACCTAAGCATTTTTACTACTGTACATTCTTGATGTCTGTGTGAATCTATGAATGATATATTGAATTTGGCTCGTGTCTCACTAGAAAAAAGAAATGATTTTTAAATTCCCCTGATTTTACTAATAAGTTACACGAGCGAAACAACATAGCAGCTTCAGAAACGTTTTTATCAGAAACACGCCAAGAAATTGTAATAATGAATAATATCTGAGCATTTAAGAAATAAATTATGTTCGTCATTTACCACCCTGAGCATTGTTGCTTCAAACTCAATTACCACTTTAAACGTTTGAACTAATAACAGCCCCAAGTGTTAATAACAAATAATACTAATATTTCATTGGAGTTGAGAGAAGGAAGAGGATTTTTTTATTAAACTGATCTGATTTCGCGATATCCTTTTTAATTTTTCTAACCCTTGAAGAGCTTAAGAGTAACAGTATTTCTAGGTAATAAAGCATTAAAACGTTTTTGCTGTGCAAAACGATAGAAAGAAGCGATAAAAAAATTGTGTGTGTTTCTGAATTAAGCATGTAATGCATCGAATCAAGTGCATCAATGCTCTAATTCAACTCTGGACTCTAAATTTAAGAGAGAGAAAAAAATTAAGTTTATAAAAAAATGTCTGTCTGTCAAAGTGCACTTTGACTTTTCTTCAATATTTTTCAAGCCAACCAAGCACGCAATTCAATCCAATATACAATTTGGACCGTCTCTCGTTTTAAGGTGGTAGGTACATATGTGAGCATTCCTGCTTCCTCTTTTATTTACCTGTCGCTCACCCGTGGCAATCTCCGTAATAAACGTTTTCGAGCTGCTTGGTTGGTCCTGTTACGAAGTCTATGCTTTTTTAAAGTAGTTGTACTATTACTATTAAATACTTCGAAATTTTAAAACCTAATTTTATTTTTTTATGTATAAATAAATAGAAAAAAAATTAAAGAAGTATTGAATATTCACTCGTTTTTCCCTCCTCTACGCTGCTCGTCCGTGTGCTATTTTAATTTTGGTGTTAGGTGAAGCATATCTTAGGCTGAGAATGCCTAAAAAACTTTTTTGTTTGTATTTGTTTGCATATAGACCAGCAAAGAGAATCAGCACGAGCGGGCATACAGCACTTAATGTAGCATCCTTATAACCATATTTTGAATAATGCATATTGAAAAAAGTTATTTTGAAATTCGTCTTTTGCCAAAGATTCAAGTACGCGCAAAATACCGTACCATGTCCTAATTAATTATTGTTTTATAACATTTTTGTTTTCGCGCATAATGTTGACTTAATTTTCCAAAATAGCGTATTGTATTGTATCCTTAAGTATAAAAAAAACTACACTTTGGAAACTAGCAAATTTTGTGGTATTGCCAATATTCTGTGTTGGAGCAATATTCTAATAAATAATTTTATTAGTGATGAGTGTTTCTGAACAAAACGATTTTTAATATGAGAACTTTTAGATTTTTACAATTCGGACAAGGTTTCAACTTATAGTAGCATAAAAGGATTTATTTTTTTTATTCGAGATGATTTGGAAATGTTAATTGCTTGTACCCAATTTGTTATTTCTCAAGTCGGCTATGTTCCTTTTTTTACAAATTATTACTAATTGTAAAATTGTAACTTTATTTTGGTAATACATTCCCCTGATTCGTTGGCGAGATAATGAAATTGAATTTCTTTTATTGAAAGTGGAAATTTTTTTTATTGAGTTGGCAGTTGACGTCAAAAAAATTGTACAAAAAAATGATAAAATTTCTGGCTGCACAGAAGCCATCATACTGGGAACCATGGGATGTATGAAAGTCAAAGTCTGCACAATAAATCAATTTTTGCTTAATGATTAGCCTCATATGTTCGATTTGGGAAATCAGATTCAATGAACAAGTAAGGTTTTGACAGACTGATTGAAGTTGAATAGTTCAAGAGCATCAATGAAGAGAGGAGTAGTGGATAGGATTTGGTGAGCTAAAACAGACCGGAAGCTCTGAATCATTGTCCTCCTAGGGAGTATCTATTGTACAAGAGTTACATCAAACGTCGTCGTTACCATCTGTCAAAAAATAATGGAATTGAATGGAAGCCTGAAAAAAAAATCACTATTACCATTCGAGTATTGAGGTTGTTTCAAAGTAATAGTAATAGAATGTTAGAGTTTAAATTAAACTTGTTCTTTCTTCTGCTCACTCACAGTTGCGGACAATAATAATAATGGTTGTAGCCCTTGTGAAAAGCAGCGGGAGAGTGTTACTGTTTTGCTCTCTATTTTTCCAATCGAAGTGATTTTTTAAAAACTCACGTATGTATTGAGAATTGTTCTGTTCAATGCATATTACTTATATATGCTTTTTTATGCATGCAGAGAATTTTCAAACTTTTGCTTCTACAACAAATACATACGTACTGGTACTACTGATTGAACAAAATTGCTACTTGTTTTACTCCTATTTAAAAGATCGTAAAGATCCATCATTATCATTGTCGGTCGGACAAGTCAGTCGAAGTCGAAGCTTAGTCGTAAGTAGTTTTGGTTGAACTGACAGAGAACTGAATGATTTGGCGTTTGGCTGGTCTACTTGCTCTTTCGGATCTAATGCGCGGCTCACGCTGCTTACTGTGGATCGTAATGAATTGCACATTTTCAACGAATGACTACTTACTCCCGTCATTCATTTCGAGTCAGTCACCTTAGGACAAAATTGATTGCTCGGATTTGCTCACGGCGAAGCAATCATCGTAATCATAGTACAATAATTACTAATATTGCATGCCTCCCCTTATTTTCTAATGGGTAGTGCGCATTCTGTCTATGATTATGATTGCAAACATAAGAAAAGTCCGATTAGTTGGGGTTTGTCTTCGACAACGACTCCTTTCTCTTTGCCCACTGGCCACACAAACGAACTCGAACTTGTATAAATTTTATACATTTTTTCTTATTCCCTCTCCCTTTTTTTGTTTTTTTATGAGTTGCTCTGATGCGGATTGAAAAAAAAGTACGACAATCGAAATTCGTCGTCATCATCGTCATCACAAAATCATCATCATCATCATCATCATCCATAGTTCTCACTCTGACAGGTTGAATACCTTTTCTCGATCTCTAAAAAAATGGAATAATAATGCTCGAAAGAGATTCTATGGCATAGCTGAAGCAAATGTTTGGCGTGTCATGTACCGAGGATGATGGTTGATGTGTTGTTGCGCGATATGTGGTGCCTACTTGCCGACTTCTGTCTTTTGCATGATCATCGTCCTCATGATCACGGCATGTTTTAATAACCCACGATTATTGGCACCAAAATCTCACAAAATTAATTTTCTGTTGTTCTTGTCCAACTCTTTCATTAATTACATGTGTTCTCTTTTTTTCATCGCCCCGACATTCCAATCCCTGAAAATTTCGAGAAAAAAGGTTTGAAACGCATAGTTCTTTTCCATTTATTACTTAGGGGCTCTATTATTAGTGCATTATGATCGTTTTATTTTTGCTACTGTGTCATATAAATACACATTTACTTACTTAAGCCCTATCCTGTACAACAAGTACGACACAACTACTATCCAGAGACAGACAAACAGATTTGAAGTGCCGAAAATTAGGAGTCGAGTCCACATCGTCCTCATCATCATCAACATCATTCATTCTTGTTGTTTTCTTCATCTGGCGAATGAGGCTGGTTGGAAGCGTTGCGTTGCAATAATTATAATAATGGTGGTGATAATAATGGTGATTTCGAGCGTTTTATTACTTTCGAGTGCTTGGATGGATACTATGGTATGATGGCTCCAATAACGCATCTGGTGTGATGTCTTAAGGTGGAAAAAATTGAAGGAATGCATCGAGGAAAAATAAAAAGGAATGACAAAGATTTAAGGAGTACACAAATGTTCCCTTTAATTTCACATTTTTTCTTTGTTTCTGACGAGTGAAGCCAATCCAATGGAAAAAAGAATTAGATTGGAATTTTACGTCAGTATATTCTCTTGTAGAACGACTAGAGTAATAATAATAATCGTCAAAGTCATTCATGACGACGACGATGCGATGATGATGATGTTGATTGTCATTATTGCATGGTTTGCTTGCTCAACAAGAAGTCAATGAAATGGGCCGTGTTTTATGGGAATCAAAAAGGAGGAATTGAGGGAGAGCAAAGACAGAGAAGAAGGTTTCAGATTCGATTGAGTTGAACGTATTCAGGTAGGTAGACAAGATTATTACCAGCTTCATCGTCTTCATCATCATCGTCATCACTATCTCAACAGACATGATAATCAGGTAGCGGACGATTGATGATGCATGACAAATTCACTCTCCACACACTCCGCTCATTTTCCTTCATACTTTGACAAATGGAACAATCGAGTTTTCAAAGAAGAAGAAGAAGAGTTAGTATTATTGGTCGTCTTTTCTCAAAGAGGAGAATAAGAGCAAAAAGAAGGCGAAAATGAAACAAATTTGAAAGAAGGTGGAGATGAAGATATTCAATAAGTAAACAAAGCAAAATACTTTGAGGGATGATGTGGCGACGATTTATTTAAACTTTTTGTTTTATTTTTTTTGTTTGCTGATGTGGGATGAGTTTCATTACAGTGGTGATGATGCTGTTGATCTTCTCTGGTTGTAGCCATCATCGGGAAACGATAGTAAGGTTTTTGCTTGAAGAGAAAAGACATCTTTATTTCGTGCCTTTAAACGAAGCAGAACTGATTTTATAGCTCATGGTAAAGTGGATATGGAGGGATGGACGAAGAAAATAGCATATTTGTTTTCGACTGGCAGTGTTGTTATTGAGGAGAAGAAGTAATAGAAATAATAATGACTCTACTACTCCTTTCTAACACATTACAATAAAGCATGTTTTGTTCGAGACTAGAGGGTTCAATTCAAGAAGCAAACGATAGTAATCAAGTTTTTGGTCTGCGAAAATCGCAGAGTAACTTAAATGAGCAAAGCATTATTTATGAATTAAAGAAGGAAGAAGAATGATATCAGCTGGAAATGCGGGATTTTCATTGTCTCCTTCGCTTTTAAGTAGGAGGAGGAGGAGGAGGAAACAAGAAGTAGAAAATGGTGATAGTGATGATGATGATGATCATGAAGATGATGGTGATTTAGTTCCATTATTTAGGAATTTCGTTTGATGGTATTGATGAAAGTAATGGGGATCTTGTACAATACTCAAGAATATGTTTCCTTAGATGATCCAGAAAATGAAGAAGCAAATTGTGCTTTTGTGCTCCTTTGATCACTATTAGGATGGTCGGAAACGCAAAGATGAAATCATAACCAACCATAAATAAATGTTAATGGAGAGAGTGTGAAAGAGAAAATGGAATTTTCTCTCTCTTTCTTTCTTCTTCGCTCGCCCATAAATAATGTAATAATCATGGAAGAAAAGGAATAAACTAACTTCACCCCGATTTTCTCTGAAGGAGATCGAGGGGAAATCAGGATTCGTATCGGTTGGATGGTTACATGTAATATGTTTACCATTATCATTAACGGAATGCTACATTGGAAGGGAAGACATCTAAATAATTGAGTATTGGCATTGAGGCCATAGTCGAGGAAAAGTGAGCACGACCCGTGTGGTATCATCATTTCAAAACAAATCTCTCTATACGAGGAAATGGCTAGGAAAACAGGTTATTTGTATGAGAAAGGGAAACACATTCATCTTCTTGGACACAAGAAATAATGTTTGATCTGTGCTAACACAAACCTTACAGTTTACTTCAATTTTGATATTTCCTTCTTGACAAAACTTTCTCTTGTAAACTTACTAGACTCTTTGGAAATTAAAGTCTGATGTGCCACAAACTCACTATGAATTCAGAGTTTAGTCCGGTAAATTCATAAAAATAATGTGCATTCAATTTATTAATTTTTTTATACTTACGTATGCCCTTCAAAATGAATAGAAGTTGTTGTAGTGGAAGACATTTAGTTAAAATTATGTGAATGTTTTTATATAAGCTAGTACATTAGAAAACAAGAAACGATAATAATTTTCCATCTTTTCTTGCCTTGCCCAACTTGCATAAAATGATTTTCGGTTAGTTACTACTGCCTCAATCTTCTCTTCTACTCTACTGCAACAGGATTTTTTGGTACATTGAAAGCAATACGGTAAACAACTTGACAAACCCTTTTTGAATGTAAATTTAGTAGTTAAGAAAAAGGTGGACATACACTATCTTCATAAACTCAATGGTTATATGGTTTTACGTAACGACTCTAAAAATCCTTTTTCCACACCGGCCTCTTCTCTTACATTTATTCGGATTTACTGACGGAAGCATTAATTTTACCTTATCATTCCTTAGTTCAACAATGGACCATTGACTATAAATAAATGCATGGCGTCGTCTTAAATGACATCTTCAAAAGCGATGTAACCATGAAATTATGTCATCTGAATGTGAATTGAAAATTAGTATCATGATTGACCATATTATTGAACTATGCAACTGTCAAATTTATTCAATTTATCTATACCTTAGTATCATTTGACCAGTGAAATTCAAAGACTTCCATGAAATGAATTTAAAAGAGGCCATGATGCTCATTTTTATTCCTTTTGATTTTCATTTAAATTTGAATAAGCTGCGAGTTCAAAACGCCATTAGGGAAATGGAGAAACTAGTTAGTTTTTTTTACCATATCAATAGCAATCATAGGGCTGTTAATAGCTATACTAATAATCATAATCATAACAGTTACTCAAGGAAAGAAACTCCTGCGTGTGTAGCAGGTACCTTATACCTTATAAAGGAACGGAAGAGACTATTCGACCCACAGAGATTACGATCACCATGGCCGTTACCAGGAGTACGAAGTAACCAAAAAATAAATAAATAATTTTGAAGAATGCATATCCAAAATATGTATAAGCAACTGGTTAAATGGATTTGAAATAGCTTTTGAAATGAGATGGGGTTCCTAGGACGATGTGTTGGGATGAGTATGATGTAGGGAGCCATATGTGTAAATGACCATTGCAATACCTAGTTTAGAATCCATTAAAATGGATGGAAGCGGTTATATAGAGCCATTATTGTCTCATTCTAATATTCTCATGAAAGCAATAACATTTGACATTATGGCCATCATAAGTTACCATCTTACATGGAAAAGGTGAACCGACGTGAACAACAAAAATGTAAAGAAGAATAACCACTGAGAATTACATTGTAAATCAGGTGTGCAGTTCATTCCTCCACAATTTTCTTGCTTTCTTGGGCAATCATTCGTCCAGGCCACGCTCAAGGAGGAGGATGAAGCTTGGTTGGGAGGAGGAAATTAGAAATGGACTTGCTATCAATATTTTAATGAGATTATGTTTGAACTTCACACGTTTCAATCATAAAAAACAGTTTTTTTTTGCTGTGTAAAGGCAATCAATTTATTTCGACGAAAAACAGCTGCATTTTTTTACCTGTTGATACTACCTTTAATCATCAAAGGAAAAAATACTTTAGGCATTCCCCAATTTTTGTGGTGGCATCCACATTTTTTTTTTCATTTTACACATCACAGAACAAAAGAAGGTGCACTGCTCGTTTTGAGGACGGACGGGAACGATTGCATGAGAAAAATAATAAGAAACAATAATAAAAAGTTCATTTCCTTTTTGCACCCACCTTCACCTCCCATGGATTGCATGATCTTATTAAGTTTCCCTTTTTTTTCACCCCTTTTCCAGCGAAATAATTTTATGAGAATTTTTTCCTAAATTGTTTAGCAAAGAAACTGATGTTAAAATATATTATTCTAAACTCCATAGCACGCACAAATAAATGCAAATGACTTGATTTCAGGATTACCATTCATCTTACGTAATGATTTCATTTCATTGATCAGGTCAAAAGCATTTTATTGTTCAACCTGTGGTATGCATTTTTTCTTATAAATTTTCCCGGAGTATTGACCATTGACCATATACATTCCATAACAACAAAATTACTATGTAATTGCGGTCGCCGCTTATATAAGTATACTATTCAACACAAACACCCCAAAAGTCTTTCTTAACGATGTTTTAAACGGTGTATTAGCAAAAAAGGCGCTGTGGTGGTGGTGTCGGTGGTGATGTTAGTAATGGCAAAGGTTCCAAGTTGTATGGCATAGCAATAGCATACAATATTATAGCGGTGTGGAGTTGTGGTGTTAGTGCCTAATGAACCCACAGATCTAACGTAAGCAGAAGCTTTTGGCAAGTCGCGTCGGGTTAGGCAAAAAAATGGCTTTCATTTTTTATCCATTATATTTTTTGACGTATTATCAAAAAATCGAAGTAAAACAACAAACTGTAATAATGAACAAGCAAGAAGTGAAGTGAAGCTTGCTTAATTTTTTTTCCGTGGCAAGCCTACAAACTATAAGCACAGCTTGACTTCTTCACAAAACCTCCAGTAACAAAATTTTTTTTCCAAAGCGAGAAAATGGGTAGGTAAAGTCATTTAGCTTGTTGCTCTCATGCATAATACTCGACTCCCTCCTCAATTGAATCGACATCGACTGCCTTTTTCCTGCCTTGCCACCTTCATGATCGAATGAAAAAAAGGTTGGCGAGCATGGCAATGGAAATTGTAAATATCATGGTGCTTTTTTCCGTTCCTATTTATTCCTATCACAATTTTTATCTGCTGGATACATCTTGATCAGTTAAATCAGTCAGTCACAGGTCAGAGTTTCTCTTGCTCTAATTTGATCAGCTCATATAAGTAAAGTAATAATAAATACACGCATGGAGCAATTCGGTTGACTGGCTTGGCTTATTTTTTTTCTCTCTCTCTCTTTCTGTTTCGAGTTTGACTGTTACTCGTCAGGAACGGAAATCCTGTGCAATAACTTAAAAAAACAAAAGGGCTTTAGCTTCTGGCACAGGTATAATAATGATAATAATAGAAAAGCAATAATAGCATTAAATGTAGTGCCATGCCACAGGTACATAAATACACTGGCCGAAAACAATATGAAAAAGGGTATTTCTATTACGTTACATTTTTTATTGTTATTATTAATAGCGAAAATCATATTACCAATTGGATTGGCTATGGGTATTATGAATTTTTTTATTCCATTGGAAAAAAATGTGCTCTGTGAAAAGTAATAATGATGACAAGACCGATAAAGCCGCGCACCAATGTATGTATATGCATTGTTTCCTCCAAATAATGCGAGTGAGTGACTGATTGCCATGTGAACAATATAGAGAAACAACGTCATTCCATTAAAACATTATATTTTTTCGGGTGAATAATGGCAATAATGGAAAATATCTAGTGGAATGATTGTTGATCGTGTATCATATCATATCAGAATTGGTATTATCGAGTTAGGATTAGAACAAAACTTTAACTATGCTAGGCCCAATAAAAGGGGACGAGTGGGAAAGTAATTCGTTTGATTTTTTTTTTCATGAAAATGAATCTGATTAGATATCATGGAATGTTTTTCAATGGCGCAAAATAACATACATCCGGTATAGATTTTAGATTAGTCGGCGACGGGGTGAATATTTTTCATCGTTAAAAAATGCATCATTGATTTGATTACATTCCCTGTTCCTGTCAGTACGGTAATGATTCAAGTTGAATGCATTCAAGTTTTCATTGCAATAAGCTTATGTGATTGATGTCTTTTATTTTTTGATGTTATGATTATTTATGATTTTTTGCAATTTGTGAATGTTGAGTATGCAGAGAAATTATATGGCTTATTTTATGTTCTTTTTCTCTCCGGGTGTTGAAGGGAAAGAGGGATCAGGAGGCAGCTTAAACTCGTCATATCGATGTGAGGACTCAGGTGCTGACGACCGAATAGCGCATATACTTTCAGAGGCAAATCAAGCCCTTCATCGTAGCCACGGTCTCAACAACTCAATTGGCAATCATGAATCACTTTGTGATGACAACACGGGTAGCAAGTCCCCCTCGAATGCTGGAAATAACAACAATCTTCTCAACAATAACAATTTAAATAATAACAATAATAATAACGGTCAGTGTGGACCTTCCTCTCCATCAGGATCCTCCGGGAGGGGAGGTGACAGGAGATTGCGTAAATATGAGAATGATGATATTCCTCACGAGCAAGTCGCTAGAATTTATCAAGAAGAGTTGGCAAAGCTTGTAGGAATGAGACTTCCTCATGGGATGGGGGCTGACCCAACGGATCCCAGAATACCCAGAGAACATTTCCAGAGCTTGTTATTCCCTCATTTATTCGGAGGTTCTCTCCTCGAAAGAGACGACATCCGTATGGCTCTTGATGCGTATCATAGAGAGCTTGCTAAACTTGCAGCGTCGACGTCCTCAGCGTCACCATCTCATTTCCCACCGCCACTATTCCATCCTGGTGCTCCTGTTCCCAATGGACTAACCGGCGCTCAAGATCTTACCATGCCCAAAAGACTGTCCCCACTTGATACCAAAGATAATGAGGAGAAGGTAATTTTTTTGCATTTGCTCTACTTCTTCTTTCACTTCCTATCATTCTGTAAACATTTTGTTTTATGTATTTCTTTCATGTAATGCCAAAATTCGTAAAAAAACATGTCTGTATGTAAATGCATTTGTCTTTCTGCGGAAGTTTCGTATTCGGTTTCCTTACATTTCTTCTCTTTGTACATAAAACTCTTTAAGGTTGAGAAAGACGACGCAAGTGAGATGATGCGTCACGTAGGTAGCGCATTTTCCTTGGTCAGACCCAAAGGTGGAGAGTCCAACTCTGGCGCTCCCTCCCCGCTGAATACAATCCTACCTCCGTCTGGTGTTGATGACACATCAAACGCTTCACCGCTCCAGCGAATGGCTTCAATCACAAATTCACTCATCTCGCAAGTACATGTATTTCCTCACACTCAAGAACACATATTTCGATTAAAACACATGAGAAAGCAAGTTTCTTCACTAGTCGTTTTTTTCTCTTTTTTTAAAATTTGAAACAGCCCACTGCACCCTCAGTCGCATCGCCCAGTCAACGTCCACTGAAAGCTGTGCTTCCCCCTATCACTCAACAACAGTTCGACCAATATAACAATCTCAACACGGAAGACATTGTTCGCAAGGTTTGTGCGCGATTAGTTAATTAGATTTTAGGGTCTTAGATCGTAGTTAATTGTTGCAAAAACAATGACAATAAGCAATAATGGAATGTATATGTATGTGTGAACTCTAATAATGAAAGCAAGAGAACACTTTTAGCAACAACTTTAACAATTTTGATGACTCATTAACTGACCAAATGTATCTATGGCCGTACGCAGCTCCTGCAACAGCAGCAAAGGCACCATCCAAGGTTGCCGAGCTTCCAAAGAGTCAGGAAACCTCTCCTCTTCCTCCACCGCCACCACCTGTTCCATCATTGCCACCCACCAGTGCTTCATTGAGTCAGTTGAATCTCGAAAACAACAAGAAACCACCACAACCTCCTTCGCATGGAGCAACTACGCCAACTCCACCACTGATGCATCCTAGAGCTCCCCCAACTGGCCTTCCTCCTCAACCCAGTGTTTATGAAATGGCAGCGTTAACTCAAGATCTGGACACGCAAATCATCACAACCAAAATCAAGGAAGCTCTACTCGCCAATAATATTGGACAGAAGGTACTTGCATTGGTTTTCCCAAGTCTTCCATCACAAATACCTTTAAGCTTATATGTTCACTTTTAACTGAATCTTACATTATTTTGCAGATTTTCGGAGAAATGGTGCTAGGGTTATCACAAGGTTCAGTAAGCGAGCTTCTGTCGAAACCAAAACCTTGGCACATGCTTTCAATCAAGGGTAGGGAGCCATTTATCAGAATGCAACTTTGGCTTGCCGACCCCCTGAATGTTGAGCGGCTTCAGCATTTGAAGAATGAGCGGAGAGAAGCCAGTAAGAGGAAGCGCGGTTTGCCCCATTCCAATTCATCAATGGATGCGTACGGTTCAGGTGCACAAGGTTCATCAGATAATTCTAACGACTCACCAAATGATTCGTACAGTCCTGGAAGTAGTGCTGCTGCACCTCCAAGCAAAAAGCAAAGGGTAAGTTGGAATGACAAGACAATATTTAATTTTCTTTGACAAGTTCTAATGAAAATTCCTGAAAGTTTGCGTACATGTGTTCTCACATAATTTCTTTCACTATGAAGGTTTTGTTTTCGGAGGAACAAAAGGAGGCATTGAAGCTGGCATTCGCTTTAGATCCGTATCCCAATGTAACTGCCATCGAATTTTTGGCACGAGAGCTTGGTCTCTCGTCAAGAACTATCACAAATTGGTTTCACAATCATCGTATGAGGTTAAAACAGCAAACATCATCACCAGTTGTTCAAGGTATGATTTATGATAACGAATTTTCAGATTTTTCTTCAATATTTTCGTTCATATCATATTTAAATGAGAGCTCAAATAATTATTTCGATTATCTTTAAACAGAGACACCTTTATCATCTCAGCCATTTGATCCCGTTCAGTTCCGGCTCATGCTACACCAAAGATTGCTGGAGCTTCATAAGGACAAATTCTCTGCACTCGGGTTCATGGGCCACCATCCCGGGCATGGAATGGAAGAAGGTTTAGATCTTTCCATGAGTAACACCGCCTCTCGAGCGCATTCTGACAACGAAGATGATTTCTTCGAGGAAGATGATGATGATGATGTAGACAATGAGGTAAGCCGTCTTATTAAAACTAAACCAAATGTGATTTGTAAAACAAAAATTGCACTACTTCAATTGTATTTATAACTCTCATTTTTAGGGAAGTGTTGCTAGTGACGATTCAGCAGGTTCTAGCACGAGTAGAAGAAAGCGGAAGCAACAGTCCAAGCCTCTTAGTTTGCAAAGCAATCATTCATCCCTCCAAGGTAAATTCAATCAACTTTTTAACTTTCTATATAAAAGTACCTTCATATGTGTAGCAAAAACGATACTAATTGGTACGACTTTGCAATTGAATATTAGGAAAGCTCGGCGTCAGCGTATCTAGTTCAGGCTCGTCGCGCAGGAAGCCAGTAGCACCACAATGGTTCAATCCTTCGTGGCACGACGATTCCGATGACGAGGAGGTGCTGATCAATGGAGTTTGCGTTTTTCAAAACCCAACCCCGTTTGCCAGTTCCGGTAAAAATTCAATCAAAATGGAATCACCTTTGGAAGGACGTAAAGCCCGACTGAAGGCAGAAGCCAGGGATGAATCAACAGGGGAAAAGAGCGATGACGATATGGATGGTGCAGACGATCCAATCAGTCCATCGAGTAAAACTGACGATGATAAAGGTTCAGAACGTAGCTTAAAGCAGGCATTAAAGCATCTCAAGAATGAGCCCGACGACGCTCACGACCTCAGCGGGGAAGATGAAGGACGCAGTGAAGGCATCTCCTCCGAATGAAGAAAACACGAATGCACAACACGATGAAGAAAGACTGTTTTATGTGTTTACTCTTCAGACCTACAGATACACATATATCGTTTAACGCTACATTTCATATTTTAAGAACGTTCATTCTTATTATTGCGTCACACACACACACACAAACAGTATATCTACATTTTAAGCAACTCAAATAACTAATAATTATATTAGCAAACTTTATGTTTTCATTATTGCACATTGCACTTGTGTATTTATATCGTGGCACATGGTGATATTCATGATGCATGATGATTTTGCACTTCCAAAAATTTAAATGGATGACTGCTTCTACTCAAATAATCAATATAAGGCCTACCAAAACGAACATGAAAAGAATTTACCAAAAAGAGATTTACAGTATCACTTTTTATCAATTCAAAACGTCTGTTTTGCCGTTACTCAACCAACTCATCAAAGCATTTCATTGAAACGTAATACCTATTTAGAAACTAGTGATTCCCATTTGTGTCTGGATTTGAGAAAAGAAAATTAACGTTTGAGAAGCATTTTTAGACAATGGCCAGTTTTCCAATAGCATATATAATGTAATAAATCTACTTAAAACATTTAGTATTTTTATGAGTGTCAGTGTGTGCAATGAAAAGTTTTAACATTTTGCCAGTGAATCTCAATTTTTTGTATACATTGTTTAAAAAAGTTACTATATATTGTAGAGAGAAAATCCATATACGCATATTTTTTTGTAGATCATAAAAAACACGACCTTTAAGTTTCCTTGTCAGTATGATAGGATATATATTAACGAATTAGATGTAGGAAATAATTTTTTGGCACGAATCTAAGCACAAGACAATGACTTCACAATTTTCTAATTTTTTATGCAAATTTATTTTGAAAAGTTTTACTTCAACACACAATATGAAAATACGTATTTTGCGAGTCTCTTCCCGGTAGCTAGAAACCAAATAACACCTCATCATACTTATTAATTCGATGGTGTAAAAAGTAATTGTAAAATATTATGGAAATTATTAGATTAGAAAGGATATACATAAGTAGTGTGTTACCATTTCAATTGCATTCATACTCCAAAAAAAAATCATGCGCATATTTTCCGCGAAGCTTCTTGATTAAGTTACCTCAGAAACCATCTAATCTTAGAAAATAATGATAATATCACAAGCTTTACAAGGAAGGGAGACCTGGTACAGATGGAATCCAGCAAAAATTACCAAATTCATCTATACTAGGGAAGTTGTAATCATGTAATGCATTATCTGTTTAGAATGAGGTTTGTCGTACGTATACAAAGTTTTTTCTCTCAGTACCAACAACAAATCTAATTTTGTGATATCACTGACTACCCATACATAATTATCATTATTATTAATGTTAGTTTTCCATGTAATCCGCCTCTGCGGTAGTCTTTACAAAAACCAATATAGCATCTAAGGCTTTTTATAGAGACAGTTTTAGGCATTTAAATGTTTCGATTTCGATCGATCGTATTTTATACAAATTTTTTAAAGCTTTACGTTTTTACTTAGGATATAGTCATAAAAATAATCAAAATTTCCTTTTTTAGTCATAATTCTGAATACTTTGTCAACAAATGATGAGGTATAAGTATATGTCGTCCTTTTCACGTTTTCCTTTCCAGTGAAACTGCATAAAATATACCAAAAAGAGATTCTGAGAGTGAAAACAAATCATTCAAACTATTGACATTAAATGGTATGTTTTTAAAGAATGAAATTTCATTGACTCATCATGAAAATTATCTCATAATCATTTTAAAACTTTTAAAATTGTACCAGCGATAAGATTTTTACTGTCTTCTTAAAAGTACTTTAGGTAATTGCAATAAGTTCTAGTGCTTAATGATGGAAGAAAAACTGAAATCAAGATTAAAGCTGTAAGAACAAAATAAGTACCGGTACTGCAAATGAGCATTCACACTGAGAAATATACTCGCTCGAGATACGTCATGATTTTTTAAAACATTTCTTAATGCATCATTATGTATTTAAAATTTCATCACACCTTTAAAGACGCGATGTATGTACAGATAAAATTTTGAAGAAAACAAAAACATAATATGATAGTTCATCTTCATTTTAAGACGATCATGATTATTAAAAAAGTTATCCATTAGCATAATATAGGAAACGCAACCAGGTGAAAATATGTCAGTGAAATTTTTTGGCGAAAGTGAAACACTTTTTCTTGGCCCAAATGACTTTTAATTAGCATGTTAGGGAATTTTCAAGCAATCGAATCAATCATTTGATTTACTTATGTATACAGTTTTATAATACGCACAGTTACCCTGTTTGAATCCTGATTGAAGATTTTAGCTTAACGATTTATATACTTATTATATGAAGATGAGTCTGCTGTAAAAAGTACACATACACCTCCAAAAGCCACAAGGTAACATAAATATACGATTAAGTTATTTGTATAATTAATCGCCCAAAAAGAAACGTTAAGTTTGTTATGAACTAAAAACCAAGATTGTATTCTACTAGGAGGGAATGAAGTCATAAAAGAGCATTTGCAATTGTTTGAAACTAATAGTGATCATATAATATTCA
Source organism: Seira musarum (assembly GCA_027743895.1). Lineage (NCBI taxonomy): Eukaryota > Metazoa > Arthropoda > Collembola > Entomobryomorpha > Entomobryidae > Seira > Seira musarum. The sequence goes on along the minus strand of JAHZMX010006278.1, from coordinate 108,113 downwards.
AACGATGTATATGACACATCAACCAAGTTTAAGAATGGTGAAAACGTTTTTTTTAATACTTGTTTTTTTGTTCTTTCTCCTCTCTTCCGGTATTCGCATTTTCGCTCATCATATGATAATTATGTGTATTATTATACCCCGTGTTTAATATCAGTGTATACTACTTGCTCCTTTTTATAACTATTTTGATCGCGTCTATAGGTATTAACTGTAATTTTTTGTGGATAATATTATAAATTGCAAACAGAAATTTTTATAGGGTACTGCAAAAAAACGGATATTATGTATCGTGTACTAAATCATTATATCAGAAAAAGGCTTTTTACTTCTAATTATGTATGCATTAAGGTATTTAAGGAAAAATATATATAAATCTTCAGAGAGGAAATCAATGTGGTTCTTTAGCTTTACGAACGAAACCAACAGCACTTACAATTGTTTAAATGTTCACTCATATTGTAATGCACTTTGTAAATAAATGTCATTGTAAAGAAATAACTTCCAACCGGTTAGGTAGAAAGCATAAGAAAAAAAGGCTTGATGTACAGAAATGAACTTAGCTTTAAGAAAGCCACCAACAGCATCATCATCAAAACTATATATATAAATACTATATATAATTACTTTTTTGTGTTATACTGTGTAAAATAGTGTAAAATGTAATGAGTACTATACCGTTTTACTGCTAATTAATTTATTTTTCCATATCAACTAAGGTCAGTAATATAACATTAGATTTTTAGCAAGTATGTGTACCATGATGAGTCCACTTTTTAAGGAAGAAGCAAGCCCTAGGTAAGAATATAAGTTTAAAACCTACATTCTTCTCTGAAAGAATTAGGAGGAGATAATGAGGAAATGGAAAGGACCTCCGTAAAATACTACATAATTTTAATTGTTAAACGCGACTCCGATTTTTTATTTACAATAGATTTATATACATGATTAATTATGCATTTCCCTAGGATAGAAAAACTACAAAACACTTGATGAAAAAAAATCATTATGGCTAATAATGGTACGTACGAATTCAACATATACACACACGAACATACTCTGGTAATATGAAAAAGCAAAGATTGTAAATGAATCATTCATTATTATTGCTGTATTGTAGATATAGTTTGCGACAAGTAAGTATGCATGTTTTTAAGAATTTTAGCGTTAAAAAAAACTCTAATGCACTACCCAACAAACACTCATCATGATACCAGAATTATTCAAATTTTTTATTCTCTATTCCTTAGACAAATTATTTTTTTCTCGTTCTCTATTACTTTTAGACATCGAATTTTTACGACAGATCAAAGTCTTCAAGATTTTTTTTTTTGCATTTTTGTTTGGTAGGAAGAAAAATGAAACAAAGAAATGTGCAGTCTGCTGGTCACACAATGATCGTCTCAAACACGTACACGTAAACAATACTGACTGTAAAAAAATTGAAACATTAAATACATATTACTACTGTGCTATTTGTACTGTGAAAATCATGAAGAAGTGGTGGTGAAAGTAGATTGTTTTTTTCATTTATTTGACAAAAAAAGGTGAAGAAATGTGAAAAGTATTTTGTTTGGTAGATTCCATGCATTATTAGGAAGAATCATTTCTAATATATTTCTAGTATAAAAATTAACTTACTTATGAGAATTAAAACGAGTGTGTTTTTTACTTTTATGTATTGTGTTTAATCACGTTAAAAAAACTTGTATAATAATACATATACGACATCAACATAACTAAAAAATGTATTGTTGTTCATTGTTATATTGTTGTTTTGTTTCCGTTGTATGATCATTGTTCGAAAAAAAATTACCATTATGATTATACATACGTAACGTAATTATTAAAAGGAAACATGCATATTATTCGATTTAGAAAAAGTCATGCATTTTTTATTGATTTTCATATTTTTCATAAAGTCATAAAAATAGTTCCAACCTCAAGTTCTTCAAATCCATCATCCTATTCACTTGATGGTGCCGCCATTTTCATATTCATATTCTTGCCTTTTATTGCATTTACTCACATTCATGAAAACAAAGCATATTTGTGTTTCCTATTTTGTATTGTACCTATTACTATTTTGCATTATTGTTCCGATAAAGTGGAGAAAAAGTTCCCTACCAAACTACCAATACGTTCCACACTTTCATTTACACTGGCAATAGACAAACGCATATGTTTACAAAATACAACTTCACTAAGAGGCGCTACGCTGATGTCAATAAGTTGTTTTCCTTTATAGTTCGTTTGACGTTAGTTGTCAGTACATCTAACCTTTGACCTATCTAGTCTCCAGATTCGTGCCAATCACCTCACTTAAGTTCCTTTGAAACAATAAATATTTGATGGTCTAGTCCAGGTCGCAAGGGATTGTCTTTTTCTTTTCGACTTCCATCCTGTCCTGGGTAAAGGTAGGTACTGGCTTTCTCATTCTCTTTTTTGCAGATTTGAAAGGCATTAAAATATTCATTAAAAATAATTAATTTGTAAATTTAGTGAGAGATGAGCTTCCGACGAGTGAACCCTCCTGGCCAAGCTGGCAATATCGTCGAGATTAGTGGCCTAACCCAATCTCGTACTGGCCAAACTACCATTTTATGGTGCGCAGATCGCAAGAAACGGGAAGAAAATACAAAGCGCTTGCTGAAGAACTCGTTTGCGAAACTTAGTCTTATTGAAAAAGCTCAACTTATCGAAATCACCCAAAAGAGATTCGGCCTGTGGCTAGAAGAAAATATTGAGTTGAAAGTGAAACCCGCAAAATACGATTTCCGTCAGAGGTCTCGATCCGTTCCAAGTCCCTCCTATCCGGAAAATGTATTATTTGAATCGAAAACGGCCGTGGAAACCTTTCTTATCGGGTCGGGTGATTTTTCACCCATATGCAGACGACATTTAATAAGGAGCAAAAGCGAAACTGGAATCGGCGGCAGTAGCTGTGGCTGCAAACGCAAATTATCGTTGGAAAGTTTGAATGCTTCAGGCAGCAATTCCGGGAGTTTTGACGGCGATGATGATGGTCTTCCAGATATGACGCCAAACTTTGCGGATGATGAAGACGTTTTCGAGGATGAAGGGAAGTGGAGGGATTGAACTTCATACATTTAATTGTTGTGTGATTATAGTTGTAGCATTAATTATTATGTATAGAAATTCGAAGTCTATACAATTCATTCATGTTATGTTTGAGAATGTTATTATTGTTGCATTAAAATTATTCTTATCCTAAATGCAGTATAAATGTGATCAACGATACGCCATTGAATTTGAGAATAAGATGAGACAGCATCATGCATCATCCCATCATCGCACCGTTACGTTGCGTTGTTATAACGCTAGCGAATGATTCATCCACGAAGTAAAAACAGATCAGCACATACATGAGTAATTTTGGAGCCTCATTCTCAAGTTCGTGAATAAAATACCACAATGACAAAGACAATAGCGTCTACGAACATAAATTGAAGTTATTGCGTTTTCTTATCGTTCTATATGCATTGCGTACATTTCCATAGTTTTCTATTAAGTATGTATGTACATAATTTACGCTTATGTACGCTTGTTGCAGTAGAAAGGGAAAGCTGTTATGCTGTAGTCAGCAGTGCAGTGGGTACATACACTGAAGGAGTCACTCACATCACAACAAGAAAGAACATTTGCACAAGTTCATTTATTCTAACACATGCTCGCCTTCTTTCTTGAACAGTCCATACGTGTTATTACTATTACTTGCCTTGCCTTAAATAAATCTTATCAAATTGTAAATAGAAAAGAGCGTAATCATCGTCGCAATAATTGCTCCTTACGTGCTTTATCTTCATTTTTTTCTTATACAATAAAATAGGAAATACCTACTTTATTTTAATCATTTCAAAAAAAATTGTGTACTGAAACGCAATAAAAAGTAATATCCTTTAGTTGTTAATTGAAATAAAAAATTGAAATATTTTCTTGTGCATCGTTATTTCGAGAATACTCTGAATACCATCACATTCGCGTCTTCAACTTGGGATTCAAGTCAAGTGAAGGTAACGCTGAGTTCCTATTTTTTTAAATACCAATTATATAAGCATGGTACTGCAGCACTCATTCGAAAAGTTTTATAAAAAAATAAAGTATATAAGAATGTGTACCCTAGTTAAGGTCCTGATTAAGGTATGTGAATTACAAGGCAGGCCACCAATAAAAAATTATCTAATCGCCAGTGAATTGACCTTAGAAGATACTCAATTTACCAACGAATACTTCAATATATTTATTTAATTATTCAATTTCAGTCTCCTTCAATTTGGTAATATTTTGTTTTAATATTAGCCCTAATAATTATTCTTACGTGTTCCAGTCTCATTCTCATGATTAGTTAGAATATCATTCATGTTGAATCGTTGGACTCTATATCCAGTTAAATTCTAAGTAATTGATTTATTCCGATTTTTAAGTTTTTTAGACAGGCTGAGATTCCATTTAGTCTGGGTCAATGCTCTCATTCTCATCAGTTTATTATTTTACAACCGAAGTTGAGTAATTCAAGTGATGTTTATTCCGTTCGTCGCAGCTTACAATAGTCGTCGTCTTGTACGTGTCTAAATTGTGGCTAGACGTAAAAGAACTAACGCAACTGTTGTGACTTGTATTTTTGTGACTGTGAGATGAAAACATCACATCAACATCGTAACATAAGATCTTTAAGAGGGGAGGAATTTATTTACTTAATTGTCTATTCCATCTGAAAAACAGAAGGTGCGACTGAACAAGCCATGTACACAACGCAAAGAAATTCAGTAATTGGATTGAAATAAGAGTAATAATTACTTAAAACCTTTCCAAAAGCATTAACTTCGGCATTTACTACCTTTTAATTGACTATTACAAATTACAAGTACAACTTACTTAATTGGCTTGGCAATTGCCAAACTGACGATGAGATAATAAATTTTATTTCACAGACTGCATTCGAGGTGAAGGCTAGACAAGTTCAAATAATTCAGAGATAAAATCATTTATATCTAATACCTACTTAACATTGACTTTCCAAAACTTTTGTGGGTGGGTGGAGGTAACTACGACTTGTCTAACAGTATAATCAAATCAGATTCACCTGTTTGTAAAATAATCTTTTCCGAATGATATTTTTAAATGTGAAATGCAGTTTATTACATAATGTTGTGATGTTTGTAATTAGAAAATTGATGTTTGATAACTTTTTTCTTTTGAACTTTGTTAGGTTCAAATTTCACATTGGTCTCGAGCAACTGGAACAAACAGCTAACTCTTCGAGTAATTTATTCAACAATGGCAGGCTCTAGCTACAGTTACGATAAGTCCAGTCCATTCTTCTCTGCAGAGGAGGTGGATGACGCCGCATTCCTTCGATCTGGACGGCGTGCCTATGAATCCTCATCAATAGAAGAAAGGCGACAACAGCTTTTGCAAGAGAAACAGAAAATTGAACAGCGTACTTTGGATTCAACTTTCCGATCATTGAGTTTGCTCCATCAATCCGAGCAAATTGGAAATGCAACGGCTGAGGTATGCGCGGTATAATCTGACGTGTGTCTCATTGTCCTTCATTCAGACGCTATAATTATGTATGTTTTGATTTGTTCCACTTCTAGGAACTGACAAGACAACGGGAACAGTTGGTTAACACCGAGCATAAGCTGGATGATATTGGCTCTTCGCTTCGTACTAGCCAGAAGCATATTCAAGGAATAAAGGTACATATATTTAAATTCGAATTAGCTTTAAGAAGAGTTGTAGCGTTAAACGAGAGGGATGATGTAGATGTAAAAATTACAAAATTTTGTATGAAATCCTTTCAGAGCGTATTTGGAAGCATCAGAAATTACTTTAGCAGTTCGAGTAAGCCGGAAACAACTGCGATCAAGACCTCGTCGTCAACTCCAGATCTGGACAAGCAGCAGGGTTCAAGATCTAATGGGAAGTTATCGTCCATTCTGGAGCAAACTTCATCACCGCCTAAGGATGATATTCATCCAAGTGAACGCCTACGTCAGGATGAGATTCCAGATTCCAAGCAAGTGGATGATCTTCTAGACCGCAATCTGGATATCATGGGTAATTCGTTATCACGACTAAAAATGCTTGGTATGAGTCTCCAGGATGAAATAGAGGATCAAAACGAGATGATTGATCGCATTACTGGAAAGTCAGAGAATGTTGGTTTTAGAATCAACTCTCAAACCAAAGATATGAATCGCATTCTAAAGAAGTGATGACAAATCCTAGTAGCCGAAGCCATTATATCTCATTTAGGTTTTACTTTTACAAATGAACACATTAGAATACTTAACTACGTTCGAAGAATCTTTTTCACAAAGCAGAAGTTCTGGAAGATTGACTTCAATCAAACAGTAATAATAAATAATCTTTATGGTACCTGCCATGTTCATGCTGTTGCCTAAATTGTCGTACGCTGTACCTTCAACTTCTATGGACTTCTGCTTTGAATGAAACGACATTATGAATATACTTATTCCTATAACTTTTCTTGTCAACCCATTGCAAGTTAATAATGAAATGCTATATACTGGAATATATGAATCGCTCAAAACATGTACATAATATATTTAGATTGTAGAAAAACAGTCGTCTCGCAAATTTACTGAATAATAAGTAATAAATTTACTGTGTTTGTATGCGTATTATGCTAGAGTATTTCATGTAATCTCCAGTTTTATTTGTGTGGCAATATTTTATGCCAGAAATCTTTCAAAATGTTTGATTGAATGCATTCCAATTTTTTTGCTTTTTATAGCGTTGTGGACCATAGAAAAATTGTGCTAATATGTTTCAAATGAATTGGAACGAAAAGACAGTAATAAGTAATAATAAATGCATACAAAAAATTTAAAATAAAGTTCACTTTTTGTTTAATCATGTTTTAATTGAATGCAGCTATTAAAAATTAAAATTGCTTGAAGTGTTTCATATTTGGGGGCAACCTAATTCCTAGGTTCCACTTTTTAATACTCTTTCGCGCACATATACAGATTTTGTGGTTTTAATAAATAAATAGGTATTAAATGTCGCTATTTTTAATGGCATTCATAGGTCGCATTAAACACTCGAACATTTAAAATTTAAAATATATCATATTGTCTTACCATCATTTTTTCGAAAGATGAATATACGGACATTTTTTGTATCGATTACGCTTTCGTATAAAAAGAATATTAAAAACCGAGAAATCGCTAAAAGATCTATTTATGCTTTACATTAGGATAAATAAGTTGTAGGCAAATGAGTTAGGGGATGGGTACTTCCGTGTTGTTGCCTATTTCCTGAGGAAGATTGGTTAAACCCAACGTTGTTCGACTTGGAGCGAGACGTAGTAAAAAGTGACCTTGAATTCGATTGAAATCCTCGTACAGTAAACGAGCGACAATTGGCGTTCGGAAACGTCCTAAACACGCTGGAATCCAGTGAGCCTTTCCGATCAGGCAAATTCATGATGGGGAAACGATGAGGAAGCGACGAGGAGTCGTAGTCTGACGTTGACGAATTGTTTAACTGTGGCAGGGAAGACTTTCTTTGATGACCGTACGATAACGGTTCTATGCTTTCGTAAGGATAAGTAGTGGAAGTACCAGTCGCACTGTGAGACCGGCTATGAGATCTTATAAATAATTGCTGCTGTTTTGACAGTGGATGAGATGATTTCGCCTCGAACGCTTCCAGCCTCTGTTTGACGACACCTGTCTTCATATGGTGAAACTCTGGCTTGTTATTCTCGTTCTCTTTCATTTTGCTTGAGAAGACATCAGGAATGGGCCACTTAATTTTAGTCTTGTACGAAGTCTTTTCTTTCAATTTGTCTCGTGACCTACACGGCGAATCTCCTACTTTCTTAAAACTTCGGGGAGTATCAATAAGTGAGCTGGTATCTTTCAGTAGTCTGTCCGTTTTAAAGTGCGCATTGTGATTAGAACTGCGTCTTAAAAAAGAGAGGCAACCAAATGCTTCCGGTTTCTTTGATACTCGGTCGTCCCCACTGGAATTCGCATCTGATTCATAGGAACTACTTTGTGCTGAACCATCATCTTTATCGTCCTTATCATCAGTCGTTGCTAAACTACTAATCTCACAGGATTCATTCATGATCCAAGATTTTACTCTATTGGAGCCGGATCGAGTAAGTCCAAGGGAAGAGCATGAGGAGTCCATGCTTACCGCAGCATTGTTTCCGTCCGCCACGACAGGAATGGAAGACGTTAAAGAGTGGAGCTGGCGATTACTCTGCGATTCGAACTCATTTACAAGACGTCTTACGCTAAATTTTGAATCTAGGACGCTACTGATGTTGATGACTTGATTAGGGGATACGGAAAATGTATGTCCATTAAAAGGCTTTCTACAACACTTTAAACTTATATTTTTCCTGCTACTAGTGGAATCGGAATCCTGAGAACTTGGAGATTTCAGGTCATCCGCCTTTTCGTCCAGCGTTGGCAGTATGTTTAGTTCTAACGGCTTTGCGTTTAAATTACTACAGTCACTACTTGAGCTATCTGTAGTATCTGCAGGAATTATTAGAGAAGGAATTGTTATTTGAGCTCTGTCAGGCTTAGGCTGAGGATCCTCTCCAGTATCCATATTACAGTCACTTTGACTGTCATCAAATATTTTCACAACAGGCACTTCTGAAGGACTTTCAGGTTTCTCCGTTGGAGTATCTGAAAAGGCAAGAAAAAAATGTCAACTGATTTTTTGTCACAAAATTTGAATTCACATGAAACTTTGAGAAGCACAAAAAAATATACCAGGGCAATTAAGGCGGCAGTCAGGAGGCAGTGATTGCTGTTCTAAACTACGAACAGCCTCAGTGAAAGAGTCCATGACTTCCGCAGGAACTATGTCATTGAAAGCCGCTGTGGTAGAAGAAAGTGGAATAGCCGCGCAAGAGCAACTTTTTGGTCGTAGGAGGTCTCCACTAATTTTCCCAACCTTCTCAGGTTTCAGCCGAGCCGGCGCAGTGTTGTAATATTTTCTGGGAGATTTGACCTCGTTTCCGCTAATTATAATATCATTATTTGAACTGGAAAAGTTTCTATCCTTTGGTGTGGAAAGTGCGATATCACTTTGCTTTAAATTAGATTCTGACTTTGAACGTTTCTCGAGTGTACTACTGTAGCGCTTTGCTGCCAAGATACCCTATAAAAATAAATACAGCTTTCGATAAGCATATTCTTACTAGATTTTTTAATACATATATATTTATTTACACGAAGAAAATTTTTAACCGTAAAAACATACCTCGTACACTTCAAGCTGCTTCATGAAGTGCGGGTTCGGTTTCACACATGTTCTGCGTTTCTTAACGTGTTCCAAGGATCTTGGCAAATCCCAGTTGCGTGTCTTCATGACGTAGGCTATCACAATTGTTGCAGATCTACTAATACCCATTTTACAATGAACCAATACATTCTTATCTTCCTTAAGTGCCTGACTTATAAACCGATAGGAGTCGTTAAAATATCGGAGTAGATCAGTCTCTTCATTATCTATTACTGGAATATTCATGTAACGGAACATGTCAGGAAAGAAGTTATCAATTTCTGCAGTCACATTTAGGATGCAACTGATCCTGAAACGAAAATAGTTAAAATAGGGCTCATTACTTATGTGCCGTCCACTTAAAGGTATAAAGTATGCACTATTTTTTCGTACTCTTTTTCCGAAAGTTCCTGTTGATGCGACGCATTCCATTCAGTGCCCAGGTAAAGGCGATCTACGATAAGAGCGGGAGCCTCCATTTGACCGAGTATTCGCAGCATTTCTTCGTCGATAAAAGACTTGTAACTGTACAGTATAAGAAATGACGTTAGAAAAGTCTTCCCGTATTAAAGCATTACATAAACATTAACAAAATAACGACGCAATTCTATTTACTTTGAGAAATCGATTTGCAGTTTATTTTCCAGCTTTGTACGTATCTCCTTTGATGTAACTTCATCCAAATCCTTCTCATTCAGTAAAATCTCTCGTAATGCGCAACTGATCTTTTCCTTCAACGTAATCTCCTCCGATGTCCTTCGAATTATAATGAAAAACATTTTATTTATTTGTCATTGTTACAAAGCAATTGCTTTTGTAAATATAATAATAAAGTTGATAAACTGCAGGTGTGTGTGGTCATCTTACATGGCGGAAGTAATAGGCCTCCTAACTTCCACCCCAGGTAGTGCATTCCACTCGTTGAGACACACTGGATCGGATTTATACGTTTGGAATAATTTATTGTAGTGCTTAACGGCGTACACCTGGTAACTGTTATTCTTCTTGGCACATTCGCTAGCTTGGTACAGCGATTGTAAAGCAGTCCACATGGTCTGCACCGAAACTGGTTTAAAAATGTGACTACGGAGTCCATCTCCGTTCGTAATGCAGAAGCCACTGTTTCCAGAACAAGGAAAAATGGTTAGAATTTTGTGCATCATGTGACATACGTCCATAATATCATTTATTATTATGCACATATGTCGCGATTTCCTTATTAACTACATGGAGAATTTAAAAAAAAATAATTAAAGTGGAGTGGCTTACCCATCGCCATCGAGCCGGATTGTGGTGTGTGACAAAATGGCAAGAACGAGGCCAAGACTAATCGTCTTCTCACAGTCAATTCCAAGAACACAATACTCCTCACACTCCTGCTCTATACATGAGACCACTGCTAGATAACGGCTCCTGGCACTGTTCGCTATGGAATTTTCCAGTCTCACAACTAGTTTTATTGAGTCTTGTTCTCGTAATAAATGCGACAGTTGGTGCAAATGCTTCTCAATCTCAGGCATTGTGACCGGCTCATGTGATATGCCTGAAAAAGAAGATTTAAACGAAAAAATCATTTTTGCAATCTGCACAAAAAAGTAATAAAAAAGCAAATTGCTACTGCGGTTTTGTTGTGAATGAATGGACAACAAGCAAACGCGTCCGTTGTCCTCGTATTTGTATGAAGCGAAAAATATGTTGGCTCTTGAAATTTCAACTCTGGCATATTCCGACCACTACTACTACTCTACCACTTGACGTGACATGAGATAGATATCGTAGGTAATGCAATGTATTGAGTCCCAAGCGTTTCTGTTGTTGGAATCTTTTCTCACCTAAACCCATTTATAGCGAATTTTGCTTTGTTTGCGTCTGTTTGCTTTCCTTTGATTGTGCTTCCCTTTGCAAATCGCTGTAACCGCACCAGCTTGTAAAAAGAAAACTTGCACAATTATGTCCAAGTCAAAGCCACAATCTGGGTTTACCGACTTTTTTTCTTCAGTTCTTCATGAGTCATAGGTTCTTGCCAAATTATACTTATCATAGCTTAGGAAAAAATGCAGGTCTCCCAGTCATTTCCATTTCATGATTTGTGTCCAATCTTTTTTTTGAACACGACATAAATCCAAACCTTGATCATTTTTAAACAGGATTATCGTTCATTGTACATGATTTTTAATGAGGTAAAATAAAGTGTGACCAGATTACTTCACCACTAAAGTACGGTTACAGTTGGTTGCCCTTCACCAAGAAATGACCAACGTGATCAGATATACTGCAGAAGAACATCAGATATCAAAAGACTTCTTTCTTTCCACAAATTCATGATTCATTCTCAATCGTAAAAATTCACCTTTTTTCTATTGAATCTATTCAGGCTAGTACAATTTTCAGATATTTTTACTACTTACTTCTACTCATTTTAAACCACATTTATCTTTTCTCTGACCAAATAATTGTCATTATTAAATAATTCACTGAAAGAAAGAATGTGGTGGATTAATAGATAAAAAAAAGTCGACGTGGCGAACATGAAGCAACTTCCCACTCACAAGTCCATGATCACCGAGAGTTCAGTTTAAATTTAAGAATATGGCAAGCAAGGCTAGCTAATAATGCATGATTTGATTTATTATTTTGAAGTACGTGTAGAGTACCCACTCTGAAGAAAAAACTTATGGGCGACATTTAAGAAAATAACTAAGACTAAACTACAGTACCACCGCAGAACAAGTATGACGAATGAATACTGAATAGTCAATTGTCAGCGTGAGAGAATACTTTTTTTTATAAATTCGATAGTGGAAGGAATTCATGAAGCTGCTGAAGGATAATGGGCAATAAATAATGAAGAGAATAGTTACAAATTAATTACAATGAAAAATGAAGGGTGTTTACTTAATAAGTGGTTAAGGATAAAAGTAACCAAAAAATAAGCAAGAACATAAATATGCATGCATAATATTTGGAACAAAGGAAAAAAAATGCGTCTCATTCCATCCTTATTGAAAAAAAAATTTATTGTATCCTCTTATACAGCACTCTACGTAGATATTTTACATTCCACAAGGTAAAACGGCTTCACATTTTTAAGAAAGTCGCATGGGGAATAATTGAAAAAAAAATTGATTGGTATTTGATGTAGTCTTTGTTGGCTTGGTCACCATTGATCAATCATGAATGAGTTTAGGGAAACATTTCAGGTCAAGGATGCACTAATGAAGGGTTTTCCGTATTTTTTTCTTCTTTTTTTTATCTTGAACACTATAATTCGTATGATAATTTATTTAGGAAAAATGGAGTGCTTTATGGTTAGGTCTGATAGGGACCACCACAGGCAAACATTGCGCGCAATATGCATGCGCAGGGCGAGCTTGTTTATGCAATACTCTAGAGGTTATATAGTAGGCATCACTGCCTTAGGAGGAGTGAGTCTAGTGGCAGCGAACCGTTACTGTTTAATAAGTAAATGTCCGCTTTAAATGCAACTTTAAGTAGTAATAAATGCCAGAATTCATTCATTTCAAACTCTTTTACTGAATCCCTATTCTATTTGCTTTAGGGGAAATGGCCTTCATATTACTGAACATTTTTGTAAAAAAATAGCATCCTTAGAGCCTTCATATACAAATAAAACATAAACAGATCTAACTTTTGTCTTGGTTTACTACAATCAATCATGATTGATTATCATGCACGAATAATATCACCAAAACGTCTAATCAATGACCACTCTGACTTTATGGATGCGATACAGTCACTAGGACAAAGAATTGGCGTGCCTACCTTTACGTGTAAGCTCTCTGCTCGCCTGGCTCTAGCTTAAAGTAGATTTTCGTCTTTGTCTCGGTCACACTTAAACACTTTTTTTTCTCAAAAGTAGTGATTACAAGAATATCCACTTAATTGCAACATGCATGGCCTGGCCTGTATTATTTGGCGAAACAGCGATTTTAGTGAAGCATCGGGACTTTTAGGGCAAACATCAGAACTAGACCTTTTTTCCTCCACTCTAACCAGTGACAAAACTAATAGTAAGCAGATTTGTACATGCTCTCGTTTTGTGTGGTGTGAATGATTATGATGATGATGATACACTTTTTAAATGTGGTCATATTTTAATCACTTTTATACATCTTTTTAATCTTTGCACAGAAGTGATTATTGTGATACAAGTTTTGGGAAATTGATATTTTAGTAATTGGATTGACCATTTCCAAATTCTTAAATTGAACATATAAATATATACATATTGGTAATTGATAATGCCTACGTACTAGCTTCGATTACTTAAGAAAAGAAAATCTGGTTCTTGAAGGATCAATGATTTGTAATTTATTGTAATGCATAAATTTGTATTTCTCTACCTACTTGAGCACTTTCAAAATCTCGTGGTGCCAGTTTAAAAGGCAAATTCTGGTTTAAAATCGGCTTTCCTTTGTTACTTTCACCTCCCGACTACTGAAGAAGCAGTACGACATGCACATGTTCGTGAGAATGTATAGATGCGCGCATTGAATTGTTCTCAAAATACTATTATGATTGTTTTGTAGTTGTATTGCTTTCTTGCTAATAAAAAGCTGCAGTTTCGTGAGTATGTTTATGAATTAGCCAAACTTATAGCGAATTTAAGCAAATTGTTTTAGTAAATTATTATTTATATAACTATGCTTCTCCTGTGTACATGCGTATTTGAAATATGGCCGATTACTTACCAATGGAAAACGTCAGTAAATATTGTTCCTCCGACGACTGCCAATAGCACTGCACACTAAAGTGAGCCACTAAAGAACTTTAAACTTGCTTTAAAGGAGCACGTTTCGCTTCCAATTAGTCCGACATTTTGCATACAACAGTAGTTTTCTTAATGAGATCTGCAAGACTTGCCAATTATAATAACAATACGCAAGTCAAACTAAGTTGGACATTGCTCTGCACTTTCTGCATCTCTCCTTGCAATGCGCCTTCTCCGTATTTCACCGCCAAAGTAAATCTACGCTTGTATTTTAAGTAGCATTCATTGTTCTTTATCACCTTTATTTTGGCTTAAGTAAACAACATTTTTTATTGGAAAACTTGTGCTAAAACTTTGATTTCATATTCCAAGGTCAAATTCAATTAATTCTTCACATTTTCGAGCTTTTTTCACTATTAGATCTTCAAGTAAGTAAGATGATGAGCGTTGTTGCAGTTAACGAAAGCATCGAGTGGCATTTATTTTTTTTACTTTATTCACGAACATAAATCGGATAGTAGTGTATTGCGTATTGCGCGAATTCCTCCATCGTCATCAAATTATTTTTCGAAATAGGAAGCCATTATTGAGAGAAACTAGCTTCATGCCACGCAGTTGAAAGCACTCGACGTTCTTTTAACAGTCGACCAAGAAATCTGATCCACCCTTCGACATTTCCTTTTTGCCAGCAATCCATTTAGAAAGCCCACAGGAAACTGAAACGAGAAATTAAAAACATGTTTTTATTACCGTATTACTTACATGCCCACTTCTAAATAAAAGAATCAATTTTCAATTCTAAATACACCCCTACTTCCACTTCACATTAACTATGTGCAATCGATGCATTCATTCGTCCATCCCCTCAATTCAAAATCGAATATTTATGCACTTTTTCTTCCTTCAAATCACTCTCTCAAGAACAAAAAAAAACTTGATCTTGCACTGACATCCTGATCATCTCATCATTAATAATTTTTTTGCAGTTAAGTGAACAATGCACCAAAACATTATTATTTGACTTTTTCAAATGAAATAATAGCTGTTTATACGGCAAGAGACTTGAAAAACAGGATTTCAAAAAACAATAAAACGTTGCAAACGAATAAAAAATATTTAAATGCACATTTTCATTTTATTATCCTTATCAACATGTCCCTTGAATTATATTCATTCCACGTACGTATGTACTTATTCTTGCTATTTGAAATACGACATCATCACCACACAGATTAACCTCTCGTCAAGTTATGCGAGTAAGCTAAACTAATCCATCGCGCATTTATTGCACTTTTTCTGAGGCGACGTTATTAGGCCAAAACTTCGTCACTTATTCGTCAACTGCCAATTTTTCACCACGTCATCGATTTGCAAAGTAATGATAAGATAAGAGAGCACAAAATAATATTTAAATAGAGCTTGCTTTGTTCCTGCTATTCGCTCTTCCATCAAAGAAGTTGTCTCTACCTGTCTCAATCCCAATTTTTTTTTGGCAGGTTTATCTATTCAAGTCAAATTGACATAAGTAAGGAGAATATCTTTGATAGGAAAATAAGTATCAACATTTGTGATTGTGACTTAGATTTGCTTTTCTACTTAACATCATTACTAGATCAAGTAACCGCTTGAAACTACAATTTTTTTTTGCATGTACTACACATTTTTGATAGAGTAGAACGTGTCGCGTACTACTTTTCGCAAACTCACTTTTTTCCTCAACTTGAGCGTGACAAAAATTTCGCTGGGAAAATAGAACAGAACTACATACATAAATACTACTTAATTTTAAATATTTCCAGTTGGATAAACACCAAAAGAGAAAATCAATACGCACACGATACATGAGGATGACGAATTAATTTCATGATGAGAACGAGAGAGAGAGAATTCGAGGACTTTGAAAGTCAAGAATATTTTTATTGTTCATTACCAAATCTTTTACCCGCCTTCACATTCACTGAAACTCACGAATTTCCCATAAATGCCATTAGCTGAGGTTGTAATTTTTTGTGACTTGTCGAACAAATAAAAATTAATTGATATTCTTTCTCTTCGAACTTTCCAGCCAATTTTGAGGAGCGGGTAAACAAATATTTTTCTTTTGCGATAATTATGTACAAAAAGGGTAGATAAATGCAATTCAGTAAAAATCTCAATGGAAGTAAAATAAATACTGTTGGGCTGAAACTCTTGGAATTTGTATTGCACTTTTGAGTCCCGCAGTTTGTATTATATAATGCAATGGTGTTCCTTTAATGAAAACAAATAATACAATAATATTATTTGTACACATTCACTGATAAAAAATTGATACTCAAGCCTAAAGCTTCGATATTAAGTACGTTATAACAAAAACACAATTTTTTTTATTTGTGTTCATTCTTTTGATCCAAGAAACACAATGTAAAACCACATAACAATATTGATTCATGTACATTATTCACATCATCATTTCGTATCGCGCTACAAGTATTACTGAATCACGTTCACATTGCTCAACTCCTTTTTTCTTTCAATGTAGTTAGGTAAATAAAATTTAACAACAAAATGTTATAAAAAATGAACTATCTTTTTTCTGCATCTAGGCGCTTTAGGATGAAGAGAACATCCTCATCATCATCGTCGCCGTCATTAGTACTCGTTTTTTTTCAACAATTTTTTTTTTCTTCACTGGCTACGCTCATGTACATATATGGTAACAATGCGAAAATGTGCAGTACTCTTTAAATTACTTTTTTACTAAAAATAAATATAAAGAGTGAGAGAATAGCAGGAGCAGCAATGAAAGGAATAGTGTGTATGCAACAGATGTACTATATAATAATTTTTTTAAAACTCATGAGATGATATACATGGAAGAACACACGTTTAAAGTAAAAACTACAATAACAGAAGCGATATATAAAAAGAATTCACATCATAGCACACACACTCACTCACTCACACATATGATCAAAAGTTGGCGTAATCCATCCCATCCAATATCGTTGAGAACGAAGGAGAATCTACCTTATCCATGTAAAAAAGATGCTTGAACTACAAATACGTACCACGTACATTTGATGAATCCTTTCTTTTGTTCATGAAACCCTGCTTTGCACCTGTGTGAAATCCCCCTTGAATCTGTGTTACATTTTTTGTGCTGAAAAATCCTGAATAAAATTATGAAGCTAATGATTGTCTATCTGTGAATATGCTACATGAAATTAAGTGAATATGTAGGCATGTGTGTGTCGGGAAGTTACGAGATTTAAAGTAGCAAAATTGGAATGAAGTGAGTTATATCATGGCATTGAGGCAGTAACTCTTTTTAAGGATTTTAGTCAAAGTCATTCAATTCATATAAGTATATTGCATGAACCTTTAGTTTAGTTAACCGTATCCCTCCATTCACTCATAGTCGATGTTTCTTTGTTGTTTGTGAGTTCACATTTTCCGCAAATAAATAAGATGTAAAACCCTTCACGATCGCATAATAATGCAATATGTAACGTACCAACAACATTCATTAGATTTTTATGCTTTTTCTGCTATTGTTCCATGAATGAATGTAACACGAAACTTCATATGTCATGATGCCATGTGCCTCACTCACATTTTGGATTGATTTCATGGTATTCCTAGAAAATGAAATGGTCTACCCGGTAAGAAATTGGATATAAAACTAACTAAGTTTAAGTATTTCCTAATCCTCATCCTCGCAAATAAATACATAAGTACATAGTTACACGAAACTGATGTTATTCATACAACCATCCAATGACTTTGGACGATTAGCACATTCTTCTTCGAAATGAACCGTATTTGTCACAGCTATTATCATGATTTGGCTATTGCTACAACGATAAAAATAGCTTTATGTATTTTTCATCATCAGAAAAGACGGTGACGATAAGGATGACACTGATGATAGGATACGTAATTGAAAATGAACTGATAAGTAAGACTTATGCTTACTGCTGTTATGTTGCTGCCTCCTCCTCGCATATTCCCTTTTTCATAATCCCGATGAGGACTATTCTCGCGTTAACTGGCTTTTTGCTTGATTTGCATACGACGCTGAGAAGGTGATTGTGTGCGTGAGTGAATGAGCGAATGAGCGCCAAGCCAATATGCAAATGCATAATAATCCTAATCCATTCTCCTTTTCGTCGCACCTACTTCAATGAACAAATCTTTTCTATTTTCATGCAAAAAAGTTGAAGAAAAAAGGAGACATTTCATTAATTCCTTTTCTCAGATTCATGCACTCAGATTGTAAAATTAGAATGTACTTTACTCACGAGGGATTATTGTAAGGATAAACAGTAGTAAAAATGGATAAGAGTGTGTCGTAAAAAACAGTGAATATACATATAGCCCCATAAAAAGCTTGCGGAGATAACCTATCGAACACAAATTATTTTTATATGAGTGTGTGGCATGCCATACTTATTAATGTTCTTTATTACTTTCATTCTCATTCTCAATGTCCGCGAAAATTGTGTTCTATCATTTCTTGTTCATGTTCTTGACCATGATATGTCTTCGACTTTTTTTTATAACAGCAAAGAAAAAAAGTGACGCTCACATAAAATATAAAAGAGCTATTCTAAGAGATGAGGTACTCCTTCAAAAAAGCTTATTCTGTAGATTACCAACTCCACCCATTCTTGTGAAAGAAGATCATTTGTGTAGAAATGGAACTTTAGATTTAGATCGCATCAAAAACGTATCATCATTTTTGCACTCATTTATTCCAACGATTAGTAAACATTGGGATGTGGGCTACATAAATGTCGCCATTTTTATTATCATTTTCTCATCATTTCTTGTAAACAAATCAAATTAAAAGGTATTTTTTCGCAACAAAAATTCTTGGCAGCAACAACAGCCAATATGCGATAGACTCATCCCTAGACTAATGCAATTACTCAATTTGATTGTGATGCCAGCCAGCTCACCATGAGCTAATTTTTCAGGGGAGTTGAGCAACATCAAATTCTAATCTTTGTAAATCTAGTTATATCATAATTTTGAAAACTCGAACTTGATTTAGTTTCTTGCACAACTTGCATTCTTTTTCAAATAGATATGTTCATACGTTGATATTTGGGTTTTGCAAAGATGGATCAGAGTAATTTACTTGGTATTATTACTGTGTACCATTTAAAACAAGATGTTGTTTACGTTGTTAAACCATGAAATAATACTTTTCATCCTTGCTTAAACCATACGCCCATATGTATTATCCCTTAGCCGACTAGCAACTTAAATGAAGGAAGAAACTGAATAATGAAAAACAAAATTGCAATTTTTCTAAATTTTTACTGACTAGGGATATTATAAGCACAAATCGTTCTTCGAATCTACCTATATTCCTCTAAAAATACCTTATTTTTTAGAATTTAACGAGCATAGCAATACAATTTCTTTTACTTGTGTTCACTAATGATGATAAATTATATTAGGCAAACATTTACGATAAACTTCTTTTTCATTTATTTACCACCGCATAATTATTTCATCTGCCGATGCCGATTATGTCACTTAAGTACTACCTTTTAATTAATGTTTTGATGCATAGGTAAATATAACCTAAATTTAGAGTATTATAAATTGAATATGATTTTTATGAGGGTTCATTTGATCATTTTTAAGTATGCAATATTATTTGGCGACTTACCCATGAAACTAATTTTATGGATACTTCACTACACCATAAAAACTTCAAAGAGCTATCAAAATCACTACTTGAACATTAGTTCACCTCTATTTCATGCTATAGTCTGCTCTAGCATTTATGTAGCATTGGTCATATCGAAAAGCAGATGAGAGAGGAGCTTCTTCACTTTACATCGCTCACAAGAATCGCAATCATGAGAACCGGATTGAAAACACAAAGAACTTATTTCTGTTTAGGTGGGTAGACTGAGTACTTCATCAAAAATGAAAATTCTCCCATATTTCCGCATCAGTTCTGCAAGTTTGAACCACACTGCAAAAATCGGTCGATTTTTATGAAAATGACGTTTCGAAATAACATATTTCTTGTGCAACTCTTCAAAACTCTCTTCTTTCCACTCCACTTGAACATCAACTCATCACGAAATTTCCGTATCTCCTCGACTTACTTTTTATTCCCATAAATCTTGCTCTTTGCAATGCATGAGAATGAAACGAGATGTGCAAAAAAAATCGAGTTTGACTGGTCTCAGTCAATCAATCATAAAGTACGGTAAATCAGTACGGTGTTCAGCTAGTCACACTAAAAGTCATCATCATCAACATCGTCTTTCTCGTCAAATCAAGCAAGATCCTCTTTCTTTGTCTTGGTTGACTTTTGAAGTAGGTCACAGTACTAACAACAATGCTCTCTCTCAACCCGAGTACTACTCAAACAAAGAAAAAAATGCTATCACGCACGACTTGACTTTTTATCCCCCCTCACTTGCCATTATTATTTCCTTCACAAATTCAGGGTAACAAACAACGAAGTACACAACACAATGACGTTTTGTCGCTGCGCAGAAAATTATTTGAAGCAGTGAAAATAAATGTTGAATCATTATGCACCGGGCGTCTCCACACAGAAACTCCAACTTGAAACTAAACTAAAATTGCTTTCAAAAAATAATTCTCACATCTCAGAGTTTTAGCCAGTGTTGTGGTTGTTGACAAACACAAGCAAACAAATTCTGTGTTTGGGATTTCTCTTTCAATGACGAACTTTTTGAAAAGAAGAAAGTAATGAAATCAGTGACATTACCTCATTATATACTCATTTACCTATTGAATATTATCACATTCCATTCACCTTTTGCTTGTTAGTTATATCATTCTTTGTTAACAACTCGAAAAATTGAGAGAAACTGATGATGAGCTGATGAATTGCACAGGTTGATTTTTTCTACTTTTCTTTTCTAAATTCCTTCACATAATTTCTTCATAATAAGTAAGTACTTCACTTTTTGCAGAAAAATATTCCGAGTAATTTTATGACGCATGCATGAGAGATTATTTAAATTGTGTCAGGAGTCAGTCGAGTGCCCAGCAAAAAAAATCGGAAAGACTTTCTTGAGACTTCATGCTTTTAATGCTTTTAATAATTAGAAAAAAAATTGAAACACAAAGCTTTCCTCTAGTACAACGTAGTAAAGATGACGAGGGAGTGAATCTTTTGACACGTTTTTTCTTTGACTTTTATGACTCAGATGTATTCTAATGATGCTCAAATATGATCTTGCGTGTCTCACAATTCGTCTTCGAAGCTGAGACCAATGTGCATGTAGCACAACAAAAAGACGAAGAACAACAACAACAAACTCAAAAAATTGCATTTCAAATTCGAATCATCTCATATGAAGCAAGGCAAGATTTCATAGCCCCAACACCAACAGCTAGCACGAAAACATCATTTATGCGATGCCTCCGTATTAATCTTAAGTTTGGGCTATAAGCTGCTGAGAACGACAGTATCAAACATTTGTTTTTGCTCGGTAAAAATAAGTAAATACATACTCCTACCATGTTCTTTCCTCCAATATGATAATGCCAAGAGGCCAGACCAGACTAGGGAGAGACAGCAGAAAAAATACATTACTTACGCCTACTACCAATAGCAACATCACTATCATCATCATCATCTTCTTCATAAAAAATCAGTTTTCCCCTTGTTTCGTTTGCTTGCTTGCTTGGTGATAATGGCAAGAAAACATCTTCTTTTTGCATATGACACAAAATAGCTTCTTTCTTATTCCCAACTTGGGACAAAAAATCGTGTGCTTTTTCAACGAGAAAAAATAAAAGAGGGACAAGAGCGAGGTAAAAGTCTCGTAAAATCGTGAAATAATCTCGTGAGTATATGCTGAAAATGTCGTTAATTTTGCAAAATATGACATGAATATTTACTTGTTGTATATTTAAAAAACGGAGATTACCTCCATTCAAATCCAAGGGGATCTATTTTCTAAAGAGTCTCCTTTTAATTTTGACTAATCACTATGAAGCAAAACATTGCGACTAAAAAGTAGGGAAAAAAAGAAAGAAAACTTTGAGAATGGGAATTGCAGGGACTCTAAAATTTAGTTCACGAACATCATCACATAAAACAGGCATTTCGCATCCTTATTTTGTTCTTGATGCAGAACAAACATTTTCATGTAAAATTTTTACTGCGTGCTCTATCACTTCTCCGACTGTAACAACAATCATCCTTCCCCCATCATCATCGTGATGGTAACTTCATGCATAAAAATGAAAGGATCTGAATATTTAAAAACGAAAAGAAGAGAGGAAGATGTCTCAAAATATTATGCGTATTTAAAATTGAAAATATCGTCAAAAGTGGGTCACTTCATGTCGTATTTGTCACTCTTTAGTACCATCTCATGCATGACCAATTTGACGTGCGTGTGACTTCAATATAATATCGTAGCAAAACTTTGCAAATACCTTAATCGGGACAAATATTAGAACAAGAACTACACATTTTCTCAATCCGAGATCTTTTAAAATTTAATAGAACTATAAATTACAATTGGTCAACTAACCATTTCTGTTTGTTTAAAACAATGGAATTCATAGTATTTACATCCGATTATTTGGAACGGTCTCTGATAAGTCATGAAGTAGTGTTTATTTATTAGATGGATCCAGCCAATAAATAGACAACGTGGTCACTCAAAAAATACAGTAAAATTGTCATATTCATCTCTTTCGTCTCGAAAGGTGTGTGAGTGATGAGTGAGCATTACTTTTTAGGGACGTTCTAGGTGTTATCTGCATGCGAATCGACACCCAAATTTACAACAGTTCGTTGGCAGAAGTAAAATTGCGAATAAAGTTTCTGGTAACGTAAGAAAAAAGTTTTGCGAAATTATTGCACGTACTTACTTAAAGACAGCGTAACTTCACAATTTCTTGGGTTCGTGTCATGTTGTATAAATATATATCTATCGCAGAATAAAAAATTGCATAATAATTGCTGACATGACAATACGCAGAGACAAACCAAACCAGGAATCATGCTTGTACCATGACGCTCTCTTCTTGAATTTGTAATACCATATTACATTTTTCGTTGGTTTTTGCGGTCCATTTATGCTATTTTTGTCGGCTGAAGAGTACCGAGACAACAATAATAAGCAGTTATTATCATTATCTCGACCCCCTTGTCTTTAAGGCAAATTCCTACTTCATGCACTAGCTGAAATAATACATGCAAAGTTGTCATTTATAACACTGTAAATTACTACTCCACCGTTACGAATGAGCTAATAGTGTACGTACGTACATAATATGTACCCACTGGGGGGTTTCATGGGCTCAAATTTTTACAAATATTACTACAAAATGATCTTTCGTTGAATTAACAACTCTTTGCTCATTTTTTGTCGAGAAAAAAATCGTCGTATAAGTAGTAAATGATCGCAATCACGTAATATCATCGAAGCAAGGGGTAATTTCCATTAAAACCCTTCTTTTTTGACAGATAGAAATTGAGGAAGTAAGAATTAATATTTGGGAATGATTTTTATGTCATAAAACATAAAAGCAGTAAACGTTTTCAACGGTTACGAAACTAGCTCAGAGCGGTAATGGGGCGAAAAATACATGGCGGTGGAGGCTCATATGATGATTATGATTGTAATTGTAACCATTATTTTTAAACGTAAATTTTAGTTGCAAAAAAGATTTAAACATGCACCGTCGTTGTCATGTTAAGGCATGGATACGCGGTTGATTGTTGTGCATGTTTAGGAAATCATCGTCATCATTATTTCTGGTTCTTGGCCCAATGTTAAAATACATTCAGCATCAAGCCGGAACAGCACTTAAGATGAAACAGAGAAAATGGAAAAGTATTGCATAACTTTGTTTCCGGCTACGGATCGCACCAAAATTTGATGATTGATATACTAATATCAAATTGAATTGCGAATTTGTACCTTCTATGAATATGTGCTTAAAAAGATTTTTTATTGAGGCCTAAACTTTGTAGTTGATTTTTATTTTACTCGCATACGTCAAGCGTATAATATGTATAAAGATGTATGATCGAAACCCATCGAATTCATTGAGATTGAATTACATGTCTAAAAATTGACAGACAAGCAACTAATTTGGCAAATAAATTACCTGTGATTAGCGCTGATAGTTGGTTAGTATTGACCGGAGCAAATCCATTCCTCAGCTGGAACCGGAAACAAAGGACGACACAGCGTTTATCCACGCTGACTATGTAAAACTAAATTATGGATAAAGCGGAATGCACTGAATATATCCACACACAAAACAAACTTCCTGATTTAAAAGAAGAATGCACAATGCACAATTATAAAGTTTAAGTCAATGTTTTGTATGTACTTAGTACAAACAAATTAATTAAAACGCGCAAAACTTTATCAGTATAGTAATATAGTTTACTTGTCGAAATGAAGATTTTTTTTAGGTCACAGGAATTATACGATGATTTCTGTAGGTTGCAAAGGAGAACTCCAAAAGGCACTATGCCACCAACGAAGCACGTTAAAAAATATACTCTTTAATCTAATAATGGTCTAAACCAAATGCAATTTTTTTGTTTCTTTTTCTGTGTAAATAAATTGTATTGTGATGAATGCGGCAAGATTATTTTTAATTATTTTCGTTGGGGTTTAGCATTACTTCATTTTATGATCAAGTATAATTGAACTAATAATAAAAAGGGTTACTAACGAACTAAAAAAAACTTGGCTACTGTGCAGTAGCCGCAGAGTCAGAAAAGTCTGTAGTGTGCACCCAAAACAATTTCGAGGGAGACTAGTTGCGCTAACGTCTGTGTTCTTTGTATGTATGATCTGGTTTGTTTGAAGCGTTTTGCTAGAACCCAAATAGAAGCGGATGCGTATCATCATCATTAATGCAGTCTGTTGCGCTGCTGCAGTAGAATAACATCAGCGCTCGGTCTGATTCATGGGTTACATATCATATCTATTGCAACGAACCAGTTGCATCGCTACGTAGTCTTATTGTTACTTACGTTTATAGATTGGTAGGAGTAGTTTTACTACCACAACTACTACTACTGCTGCAATGCATGTTACAAAGATGGCCAACATGATGATAAGATAAAACATTTGCCAATTTTTATTCAGTGTATGCGTTTTGTAATGCGAATGTGGCTCATGTCAGAAAGATAATGTTTTGCATACAAAACTGTAATCATGAACATGCCAAGCGACATAATATTCTTTACATGAAATGCTACTTGATGACTTGGGATATCATCAAATTTTCCAATGAAATATTTTGCGTTGTAAAAAAAGGTCTACAGTTTACAATTACCACATTATTTAAAGTTGAAGATTCTTGAACAAAGATTTAAGCAGTCAAAAATTATATTTGTTTGGGATTTTATTATATGCTTGCAAGCTAGAGTTCATTAGTCCTTGGTCCGTAGTGCAGAATGAGACATTTTTGGTTCCATATGCCTGAAACATGTCACCGTGATTTATGGTCACCAATAGATCTAAACCACTTCAGTTTTGAAATCTACAATCCAAACATAATTTTGAATTGTAGGTGCATACATACAAGAGTATTAATTATTTCAAGCTACACACTTTATTAAGTCATTTACGGAGACGCCATAATAATGTTTTAATCTAGTTCAGTTTTCTACCTAAAAGTGTAAGTTTCGTCGAGTCGTTGTTTTGTCTCATGTCTCATGAAAATTATGTTATCAGAAAAGTGTTCAATCAGAACATTAGTAATCACAATCAGTATGAAACGGCCATAAAATGTGGTTCGGTCATAGGGATGCATATTAGGATTGGTGCTTCCTTTCTTTGTTTGTACAACATTTCAATGAGAGGTAGTTGAATTCCGCTTATTATTGCAATTATCATTATGTATTATTATAACTATTATGTTAAATTGAAGATATCTTACATCCTCCTTTCTTTGATCGCGTCATAATATTTAACTTTTGTATACTTTGAACATGAAAACGAATGCAATTATTCATCAGTGGTGCATGTACTGGTGAGGACTAGGATAAGCTGTTTTGCTTTTATTTGTTGAATGCACTTCAACGACAATAACATAAGTACGAGAGTATGGAACCCAAAAATTCTAATCATCATCACCATTAGAATGTGTGTATAACTGATTGTGATATGCCTTGACTGGGTTGCTGAAAGAAAGCACAAAACGTCTTTTAATTTTGCAGTCTACGTTTACAATGAGAAAAAGGACATGTACGAACGAGTACTTCGGGATGTCCTGTTTTTGTCTTTATTTGATGAACTACATTTTTTAGAGAGATGCAAAAGGCATGCATGTGCATGACGCTGTTTTTTTGCCGAGCTGAGTCACTTGAATGTGGTGTGGTAGTTAGTGTGCGTGAGAGAGTTTTAAAAGTTGATGATTAGGCAGAGCATTTAAACATTCATTCGTTATTATGAAGCTTGATGTGGGCTGACCTACAATGACAGCTTGATTGTTTCTCTTGTACAGTGATTATGCTGCCTGAATGCAAGATAAATTCATGTTATTACATTTTTAATGTAACATTTTTTTGCCTAAACACGTTAAACGCTTCCTCTTTTTGAGGAGAGTTAATTCCCTCATTTTTTGTTATTGATTTGGCGTTTGGACGCTTACACAATTCATGATTTAAATTTATAGGGCAAAGAAGTGAATACTGCACAAAGTGTGAGCATGATTTTTATTCAACTTTGTGTACTCTCACGATTATTTTAAGTAAATGGTGTGCAGAGTACAGACCACCGTCATCTTCATCTACCAATTTCGACAGAAAATTGTAAAAATTTGTAAAACATGGAGACAATAATTTTGACAAAAATGAAGCGACATGAATGAAAATCACAGTCTGTCCAATAGACAGGTTTTTAAGGGAAATATTTATCAAAACCAAAATTAAATTGGCGTGTTTTTAAATTTTTTTGTATTGTGCCGACATTGAAATATTACAAGTTTACAGAAACGAATTTTACCCGCTATAACCCGTTGTTACTCTTTTTAACCCATCAAAACCAGCAGGAAATGATTTGGCATGATTGATCATTTTCACGAATAGATACATATTATGATGTTTGACATTTTAGCATTATTCTGTGAATAATAATGTTCATCATAATATTCAGTGTGTACAGCTTCAAAATTTTTGTTATCGTTGTTCGAAGTTCAGTTGAATGTCAATCTACTTCTTACTTGCAATGGCAGCAACAGCGCGATCTATTCCCAAACAGTCGAAATATGTGAGTAAAGGACTTACAATTTGCAAGTACAATTCGTATGCAGTAGATCGTGCATCAAACATAATGTACTCACAGAATCTTTGTCGAGTGGATTTAGGCAATGAAATACGTGATATTGGAGAAAGACGCTGTCTCGCAAATCTCAGCGAATTTTCCGTTTTGTGGGCACACTTTCTGCAAATCGTACCAGAAATTTTCTTAATTCCCCCCAATAACACCACTGGACGGAATAAATGATAAAAGCCACTTCGTTACTGATGTGAATCGATATACTTAAGACAAAGGTAAAAATGATTTATCGAATTAGGTAACAAATTAAAGATTTTTTTAAACAAACTCTTTCAGCAAATTTCGTTGCACAGAAAGATATTATACCCGCTTATCATGTAGCTGATGACATCAGCGGGGAGTGTTGAGATCGATTGGTGTCTGTGTGTATGTTGTGCAGGTGATAATTTTCGAAACAGGGCACCGATTGACCTCAAATTTGGAACATAGGTTCCTTGCGTACTGAAGACGACATCTATTTTTTTTCAGAACTTTAGGTCAAGTATTAACGGCAGGATCAAAGGTTGAAAATTATTTCAAACGATAACATATAGTTTTTAATACCTCAATCGAAAGTGCAAAAAAAAAAAAAATTGAGTCAAACTTGGTGTTTAGAATTCCGAAATTTTTTAACGGTAAACGGCAGGAGGCCGTTAAACTTTTTGAGTAAAACTGATACTTGAAAAAATTTCAACAGTCAACGGCAGCTCAATGAAAAAGCTTGTGATACCTCATTCGAAAGATTCCTTCTAATTCTTTTCATGCATGCATGTTGCCATGACCTTCATATGAAGAATTCGAGGTCCAACTGCAAGGAAAAGGAACTGTTTCCTTTGACAGCTTCTGGAACTTTCAGCTTATAGACATTTAAACAGAATTCTGAAAACAATATCGTCTTGTTCAGCTACTTTTTCAGCTACTTGGCAACAGCTGCATTAACAGCTTTATTTAAAATGAGGCAATACTAATACTAAAGCCAAATATTATGCAGGTCCTATACAGCAATAATAACACATTAAAATAAATATGTGTCAAAAATTCATGAAAAAGCAAAACATCATCGAATCGTAGCACTTTGTTTTGCGAATTAATGGCTTGACTCATGATTATGTTTCGACTATGGCTAAGGTGGCTAAGGCTAAGGTGTAGTGAATTAAAAAGAACATGAACTTGGAGTGTTGATACTAGTCAATGTGTCTTGGAAAAATTATTCGCTACGTTTCTTCACTGATATTTTTATTTCCAGCTGAAAAACATACATTTCCAAATGGCCTTTTAAACATTTCTTTACAATCAGTAGCTCTAAATCATAAACTGTATGCCCAATAATTCAAAACCTGTATTATTCAACACAGTGATTTGTCGTGAAATGAAATTTAACAGCTTTATACCAATTAGTGAAAATCTAAGTTTCTAAACTACTTATCGTTAGATGATTTAAATTGCATGAAAATTTTTCAGAGAGAGAAATTCATATTTAACTTTTGTTATCGGTAGCGCTTTATTTTACGACACCAACGGTGAAATTTTTGGATTCTTGACTAAATTTACAGCAAAGTGTCGTTAAGTGTCATTATATTCATTGTTGCTAGAATTCTTTTAAATGAATTCGCCGCCGCTTGTTTCGATAGAGAGGAGTAAATTTCAATGAATTTACGAATGATATACCTAATCATTTGTCATTTTCATGAAATTGCAACGTGTTTCATTACCCCTTTAGACGAATTTTAAATAATAGCATTTGAAACATGCCATAAAAGTCATAACAGTAAAAGTAATTTTAGGACTCATTCCTGTGTATGTACATAATTAAATTCTTTTTGCAATCCCGGGGGCTTTCATAAAAGGTAAAATTCAACACGCATACAGCAACAGCAGAATCAGAAGTACATATTATTACGCAAAGATTACCTACTCTCTTCTCTTCTCAGAAAAAAAACTTAATGCTCTCAATGGCGAATCTAGCCGAGTTTCTAATTCAAATTAACTCGTTGCTTTTTTTTTCATTGTTGTGTTATGGTGATGACGCTATGGCTATATGACTGAAAAACAAAGGCATAGGAAGTAGTGCATTTCAAAAAAAGAAAAAAAAGATTCATTCATTTTCTAGAGACCCAGACCCATTCGATTCCAATCAGCGCAGCGGATATATAGACCTAGAGCAAAGCTCATGAAGTTTACGTGGAGCTCAAACATTTTATGCCGCAGAATTAAAAAAACAACTTGCAATTTGCAGGTAACCCTTTACTTACACGAGGCCCTAACATTAGCCATGCCAATGCCAAGTGACTGAAGAAAAGAAGGCATAATAATACTCAACTCACTTACCTACACTAGTTACACTACACTACATCAAAATCTGTTGTTTTTCCCAAGGAATTATAAGGGTAATGTAATGCAAATGCAAAGAAGAACCGAAACTGTCGGTACCGCTGTTCTTGTGTAGTTCTTCGAGTAGTAGTACAGAGGATGAGTAGTACTTACTTATATGCACGGTTTTTAAAATTCGAATCATCAGATGTGTAAAAAAAGTAGGCTGCATTTCCACTGCCAAACCCTTTAGCCATCCCACTACATGCAAGTGCTCGATGTTTGACAGAGTTGTGCTAGTAACATCAGAAGAGAACAGGCAAAAGCAGACCAGACTAAGAAGAGCGAACAGGCCAGGCCACATAATATCAAGTGCTTCTAACTCCAAGTCAACCAGTGCAGTTTAGAGCTTGAGCTGATTCAAGTTTGGTTGCTGTTACTGTTGATGTTGATAGTGCAAGTGCAAGATCAAGTTTTTTTTCCACTCATTTTTTTCTTTGTTAACTGTAAGGGCATCAGTTAATACTACACGATAATTCTTTTTAAAACAAGTCTATGCTATAACCTTTCTCACACTGATTGTGAATTTCAATTTTTCTTTTTGCACACAAAAAAAAAAATAAAAATAAAATAGACGATAGTAAAAAAGTTTCTTAAAACGTTTGTGCATTCATAAATAAGTACAATCAAATTTGCGAATTACTCGATTGTTTTTTTTTTCCTGGGAGTTGTGTGTGCGCGAATATATAATCCGGTTTTCCACAAATTAGTTATTCCCGACTGAAATTCTTCCATTGCTTTGCTGGACTGATTGTGAGGAAGAAAATCTTCATTCAATCTGACTCACTTTTTCTTCATTGAAATGTATGGGAAGGAAAGACAACAGGTGATGTTGATAGCGGACTAAACAGTAACATTTCCCCGAAAAAATCATTGCAACACTATCCAGTAAAACTTCTTGTATTGATTTTATCCGAATTATTTAATTGTGGTAATTTTTTTCGCCACAGTCATTTGTCTCATTCGAAAAATTACGGAATCGCTTAATGAATTAAGTAACTACATTACGATCGTACACTTTTCAGACCGAATTAAATTTTCTGAACAAAACTAATCATATAAGTAAGTGAATAGTGAATAAACTGTACATATTCGAGAAACATTTCATTCTTGGTTAGGGACACGTGCAAAAAGTCAAAGTTCAATAGAGACCTAATTCTACTTTCCAATGTGGTGGTTATATTCTGTGAATGTAATCCGAAGCGGCTCTGGCAGTTTGTGCATTGGGCTTGCAACCAACTGTCGATAAATCGTTGGTAAGTTTTATTTTAAATTATTTTACTGCTTCTATTTTGCAATAACAAGTTCAGTAAAAAAAGGAAATTTCGTCATATAGTGTTGATAAATTTATGTTTGTGTTTATCATGAACGATAACTACTTGCGCGGGTAGCGCAATGGAAATCATTTATTTGGCTGAAAGAAAAATGATTTGTGCCATAGAAGCGGTTTCATAGAAGCACTCATTTTTTGAGAAGGCCGTGATAATATTGGCGCTGTTTTACATCACTCCACACGACAAAGTGTATTCAAAATATTTGCTGATGCACTCTTGATAAAATACAGCTTTGATCTTTAATCACTTTTAATTGGATTGAGTCAATGTGGCAGTGGTATCACCTTTAAACCTATTCATATTCGCGTACATGATACCTGGACGTGCTTTTTTAATGATAAGCACTTTATACCAGCCAATTATCTAGATCCAAATGCAAAATAAGCATATATTAAAATATCATTCCAACTTTCATGGAGCTCAAAAATTGAATACGTGTTCACCTATAGGCATGACTACTACATATATTATTCAAGAATCAGATAATTTTGTTGAAAGATTTGAGGAGAAGTTAGATCAATTTTGAGTGAATTCTAAAGTAGATGAAAATAGAGGGGAATTGCAACTAGTGTAGCAAAAATCGGAGAAGGTAGAGGGAACGAAAGGCTTTTGATATCGTCGTGACATGAACATTGTGGACGTGATGTCCTTTGAGAGTCCTTTGCGAGGAAAGAAAACAAGATGGTTCGATTGAACGAAACACCTATGTTTTTCCTTTCTATAAGTCAGATTGGATTGGAATTTTATTCGACTTTTCCGAAATTCAATTTCGTGTATGGAATGGTTATTATTATTATTATTACTATCATCACATCACATTTCAATCCAGCGATTATAATAATTTCACTTCCAGGAACATTAATGACTTTCATGAGAGGAATATATGTACGTGGCTGGCTTTCATTTTCGAATTTCGTGAGAAAATAAGTTCAATGCGCTGCACTTACATGTTGAAATCTGTACTATTGGCATTGGCAATTATTTGGCACCATCATGATCTTCCCTGTAGTCCTAATGATAAATCAATATGCACATATTGAGCATTAATACTGATTATCAAGGAAGGCTTGTCTAAAGGAGCCCGGAACTTTTCGGCTACCATAAAATGCGATGGGAATTTGTGCTTATGGTCAAAACTCTAAGCTAAGATTACATGCTTGCTGTGTCAGTAAAATTATGTACCTCACCTCGCCTCTAGGAGGAGAGTGAGGATTGTAGTTGTAGTTGGACAGACGATAATCAATTCAAATTAGTACCAGAAAAAAATGACCGTTTCAAAAATTTATTTTCTTGAGAAGAATGGAAATCGATAGAAATCAAGTTTGCATTTTCTAAGCAGTATTTTATTTTTGCAATGAATGGTCAAACTTCCACACTAAAATTTTAGGATTGGAAGAAGCTTTTCATGTAATGTTTATTGCAGCGAGAAAATTGCATTTTCTTCCTAATATCCGGTTCTCCAAGTGATAATTCACGGTTCGGTTCGTAGAATTTTTTCTCATCTTCATTATTCTACTCAATGTTTTTAAATTACTTTCGTCATTTTCACACCTCTTCACAGTTTGTCGTGATATGATGCAGGTATTATAAAGGCATATGTACTTATTATTAAGTAATCTTTTGCAGATATCCATTCTTAGTTGCTTAGGTGTATAAAATTTGAAAAATATCATCACGTAGTGCTCATTTCATCTCATCAGTGTCTTATCTTGCGGTATGAAGTTGTCTTCAAAGGTGATGAGTAAAAAGTCAGGATAAAATTGAATGGAGCAATGAATCATTTTTTTAAACTTGCCTTTGCATCACTATCTTCTGTCTTATACACCCAAAGGAAATGTGTAAACGTTTGGAATGATGTCTGCTGAAGTTCGAGTGTTTCTATTTCTATGTTTCATTGTATTTTCGCGAACGTCTGGGTCTGGTGTTTCAGCCTGAAAGTTTCAGGAAAAAATTAAGGTTTGTTATTTTTCGTTTCCTTTCTTGCTTGATCTATCAAGGAGCATTTTCATGCATGAAAATTTTCAAGCCGCCGTATCTAATCTCGTCTCCAAAGTATGAATTATATGACAGCCTTTCTGTTTCAATATCGATTTGTGCCGAAGGAGCTGTCATGTAGATAGGTACCTGAAAGTTATTTAGATGCGGGATGAAAATGTTTGCACCCATCCATTCCATCCCAACCCAACCAACTATTTTTAGATCGAAAATCGTACGTTTCTTTTCTAGCAAGCATCATTCACCCCCCTCTTTTTTGGTCCTAACTGAAATCGCTTACCGTTTTCAGATTTCCACAGGAGTCGAGTGAAGTGTGAATCAATTATGATGATGCGTCTTCAGAAATTCTTATACAATCTGCGTTATAGAAAATTGTTTTCTCTGACAAAATATGAATCTTAAAACCGCAACACGTTAATCCATTTCTATAGGTACTCATATAAGCTGCTCTACGTCTACAATTTGTGTATATACCATGAAAAATGCGATTTTTTAAAAATTGCACGGCCAGAGTTATAGCCATATGAAAATAAGCAGTCGTGACATGTCATTTTATTTTTTCTCTCTGTAGCATCCGCACAAAGAAAATCTTTTGTCTTTTGTGAAAATCGGCAAGGAAGCGCAAACTTGGTTTTTGTAATGAGTGAAATGGATTCAGTTTTTCTCTATTTTATTTATTTTCTTGTTAAGTAACGTTTTGACGACAATAGCATTTTCAGCTTTCAACAGTTGGGACGCAGGAAAGTATTGTATTCGTGTGTGCACTTCGATGCAATCGTAGTAATAGTGGTATTAGATGTTTAAACTTTAAATTGACAAGAATAAAGCTATGAGCAATGAATTTATCATGTAATGATGATGACGATGACGATGATAATGATGATGCGGTAGCCGCTTTACCGCAACGACCAACCATGACATTGAATATGTATGTGTGGTGCTACGTTATTGCACTGCACTACACTCTGAAAGATATATGTTTTTCGAAAAAGGAAATTCATGAATGTGCATATTGTGTCGTCATCGGCCACTCGCTCTGCTCATCATCATAAACTGAAGTTGATGGTGCTATATGTTGATCATCATGATGATAATCATCGAAGGAGATATGCAGTCAAAGTGAAGTGAAGCAATCAGAATAGAGTCCCACCATCATTTGTAGCCACTAACAATTTTGAATGATGACGGCTACGATGGGGATGAGTTAGCGGTTTTCATTATATTCTAATTTGAACGTTGACAGCTGCAAGTAAACTAGATGATTATATTTTTTTTATCCACTCACCATCGCCATGATGATAAGGAAGACTTGTTTTTAAGGTGCACTTGTTTCCTCAATGCACTAGATTTAGATTTCATTCAGATATTCTTTTCTGGTGCTGATGCAAATGACTGGCTGACGATGATAATCACTGGGCTTTGGGCTTTGCTTACACCAAGCTGTTTTTTTCTTATCAGAAATCTTCATCAAGTCGTGTTCGACTCGAATATGGAACAGTCAAAGAAGCAAGCAAATTTGTTTTTTAATGCATTGCAAAAAAATGGATTCTTCGTGACTGCTCAGCTCATCTGTAATTCTCATCTGTGTTGGATACTTTCATTAAGGTGACTGTTGTTGATCGAGCTGTTCACCCATCGAAGCAACTTTTTTTATCGAATCCAGAAGTAAATCCTTAAAATGTTGCATTAAAATCCATTTCGCGATTTTGTAAATTCTTTATGCGCATTATGATCCCAAGAAAATGTCAATGCTCACATAACTTTTCGCTTGAAAATTGAATTCAATTTACATTCAGTCATTGAACCACTTTTTGAAATTACAGCTCAAATATCTTTCCCCTCATTTCATTCCACTACCCTCTCAATGAAGGATTTTATATGGTTTAGCGTAGTCGGTTCGAGTTGTATTCAAATCAGATGTAAAGCAAAAAAACACGGATTCTAGTAAGTAGCATTCAATAAAATACCAGTCTATTGAGAAAACGTGATCTAGTAGAAAAAAGGAAAAGATTGAAAATCTCTTCTTTTTTTCACCAAAAATATTCATATTTCGACGATCATCGACATTCTTTTCTTACTCTGTTGAATATTTCAAGATGGAAAATATTGATTGTGCTGATGATGAGGTAATAAAGGAAGTATTCATTCCTGGCAAGATGTTGACGTACCATCATCATCAGACTGCAAAAAAGAAATTGATCTTCAAAAGAAACGAACACATTATTCATAATATGCAAGGTATATATTATATCTATATTTATTTGATGAATATTTGCGTTCCTAATGGCCATATACCACTCGTTTTATGATATGATGATGATTGAGATGATACCCCTTTCAAAATACGGTTATTTGCTTGCGGAAACAAAAAAAAAGTTTTAAGGCGCAGAGAATATTGCAATAATACTTACACTGCACACAGGATGATAGTCTTCGCATCCGTCTTATTTCTTCAAGTGTGTCATTGCAAAGGATTTTTATGACCATTTACAAAG
Source organism: Seira musarum (assembly GCA_027743895.1). Lineage (NCBI taxonomy): Eukaryota > Metazoa > Arthropoda > Collembola > Entomobryomorpha > Entomobryidae > Seira > Seira musarum. The sequence goes on along the minus strand of JAHZMX010006278.1, from coordinate 72,595 downwards.
AAACAGCGACCCAAAGTGATTGCAATGAAATGTTTTATTTCGAAATATTGCTTCCGTTCGTCCGTCATCACATCATCATCCGACTCATGTGAACATGCAATTGTGATGGACGAGATCATTTGAATTTTAAAAAAATATATGTATACAACTGACAACTACTGATGAAATGTAGGTACAAGTGTTAAAGAAGAAGAAGAAGAAAGAATAACAATAAAATATTTGTATTGTCGGTGTCGGTGCCATGTCGATGCATGCACACTCAAAAAGCAAAGGAAAGTTATGTGCGTACCTCACTAATGACTTGTTTATTTGATTACGCGAACATTTCTTCTTCAAAAACGATTTGTGTACTCTTCGTACATCTAATATCGTTTTTTGATGTTTGGTTCCCTTTAAACTCACGTAATAACCTTGCAGACAGGTACAAGCAGCTGTTTGAAATATACCTTTTGCCAAAAGGTAATGTGATGCAGATCAAGAAATGATCTTTTAAAAAAAATGAAAAGTAAAGTAACGTAACGTGGTTATGTGGCTTTCATAGAGTCTCATCAGCATAATACGTAATTAATAAAGCGATAACTTGCGTTCAACAACCGCCTATTTTTCATGCATGCTTGCAATGCACGAGATTGAAATTATTATTGAAATTGAAGATTGGATTGGCAGATTGATTGACTGGTGCACTTATCCCATTAAAGTTCTTCACTTTTTCAAAGAAATCAAAAGGGTTGAATGAAATGAATAGTGGTTCATAATTCGGCGTCGGATGAGTGGAAGAGGGTGAGTGAGGATGCGTTCGTTCGTTGCATAGAGTTCTGTTCTCCTCTAGCAAATTAAATATACACTTCTTCTCCTTAACGTTTCCATTTTTTTCGTGATTTTTAAAGAGGTTTTTCGCTAAGAAAATGTGAAAGTTGTAGAAGATTGTAATCACGATGAGGATGAAGAAGTGAAGTGAAGGATGATGATGATGATGGTGATACGATGATGATAATCGTTACGCTAAACAAGAGGATACATAATCTAATCAAAAGACTCGCTATGGTTTACCTGATTTGATTTAAATAACAGTGGAAGCATTTTTTGAAAACAAGCATACACAATTAACCTAGGTACGCCATTCACCCGTACAAACATACGTACACACGGCACATTAGCATTGTTACAATAACAATGTTGGCTCGAGCTTCACTCTCGAGCACAAAAGAAGTTTTTGAAAAGGGAAATGCTTTGATTTTTTTGGGGATGATTGTGTTGTTTGTTGATGGCGTTTTGTGCTGTTTTATTGTAAAGACCCATTGAATGAAAAAATTATGTTCGAGGCATTCTCAACAGCTGACTAAAAGGTTACGCCATTTAAATACGCTCTGCTTTATATTTTAAAGAATAAAAAAATTGCGTTGGAGGAGTTGTTAGTGGTTTTTTGCTCTTCATCTTTCATCATCATATCTATATTAGAGGGAATCAGATATGTGAAACAGGTGGACTTTTTTCTAGGTGACGAGGTAGGTAAAGGATGCAGCATGCATAAAAAAATATTTTTCTTTAAAAAATAATAATAAATGCTCATACCTACCTAGCTTTAAAAACGAGTATTATATCTCAGTTTTAATCTTCTGTCAATGATAACTAGGTAATTGCACTTCTTGTGCAAAAATGTGTGTAGCCAGCCACCTACTTTAAGTAAATGAAATACATGTATTCATGTTGGGGTTGTTTCACAGGTTGCGGGGCAAAATATACACACCAGAAAAAAAAACGAGTCGATTGTTGTAAGACTGCATTTCTCACTCACTCACTATCAATTACAATGATTTCACACGCTAAAGAAAGTTTACCCATTGATATACATTCTTAAAATGGATTCAGTTTCATATATAAATGCACACAAAAGCTTTCACGGTATCGCGTACCATTACCAATACCAATCCTGCGACTTACTTGGGAAAATACCGTGTGCTTCAGTATGAAACATGAAAAAAAATAAAGTTTGAATGCCACATTTACATTTACAAGGGGAAACAGGAAGTCAATTGATCTCTTTTTCTCTGCTTCTTACTCAGATCAAACCAAATTCCTTTAAAAGTTGCATACAAATATTTTTATTGCATATATCGTTCGTGAGTGAGTCTGAGTAAAATGATTTTTAGTAAAGAAGAAGAGAAAAAGAGGTTCTTGACTGGCATCGTGTAAAATTCTGCATTATTTCAAAAGCTTCTTTTGGTACTGCTGCTTCTGTTGTGCATTGTATTGCAATTTGCTCAGACGGAGGAAGAGACAATAATAATGATGGGATGGGATTTGCGATTCCTACTGACAGTGAGTTTTTTTTTCACCAGTTTTGTTTTGACGTGTGCATGACCATTGTTATTATCAATGGTATTGTACAATAAAGTTAATACGTGATGCTATGTTTCGCAAAAAAAGGAAGGTAGGGTTCTCTAGCTCCCGAATTATTGCTGTAGAAATGAGTGCTTTTGTACGTTCTCCTCACACACAGTTTCTGTAAGTTACAACAAGTAACCGAAGTGGATCAGCGCGTAGTATTTGTGCAGGGGACATTACTATTACACTGTAATTATTGTAGCGCATTGGGGGTGGTGGTTGGTTTGGTGGGTGAATCTTGAGGATAATTGTGTGCCTGCTAAATGTGCGTGAGGAAAAAAGCATGACTGATTCTTGGGAAAATGCAATGAATGTCAGCCAACAATTGATATCAACAATGCAGTATATATAACATAATATAATGCAAATGCATCAGTGACCTGTGCAAGAGTGCAAGGTCTCTTTACATACAATTATGCATATAGTATACCTATTCCAAGGGGTGACTAAATTCAATTTTAAATCTTAAGCTTTTTTTCCTCAGCTTGGTGGGCAAAGGTCTATCTTAATTTCAATCGATCATAGAATAATATAAGTAGCACACATGCCATACCAATCTAAATATTGTGGAAAATTGAAACATAAATTAAATTAAAATTGTTACACAAACTAGGCATTCATGTTAATTATGTAACGTGTGTTATCCTGTAGGAATCATGATCGTTTGACTGGAGCAAATTGGTAATATGACTTAAACATGTAATCATTGTTAGTTGTGCAATATTTTTGTGTTTAGCTCTTGAATGGCATGGATTTTAATTAAGTACAGTTTTGTGGACCTTATTTTACTTATTCTGAAGTAAATATCTCAAATAAGAGATGAGGAAAGTGCATGAAGATGCCTGACATACTGCCGGTAATGGTACGGGGGAGCAAGTATTACACAAATAAGGCTTGTATTGTCAATGATAAGATATTTTCTAGTCTGTAACATATAATATGTGACATAAGTGAAATCAATGTCCTCAAAGCACAGTTTTAAAATCACCAGCTTTTGAGTAAAAACATTCAATATGGCACACATATTCACCATATACTCTAAACTCGAATGGTAGGGTACAATGCGAGCAAAGCACGCGAAGCGTTTTTTAATTAATTTGATCTTGGATTGATAAGTAGTTGCATTAAAATACGTTGCCAAACAAAGTAGTTCGTCATCGCAGTAATGTGTTTTACAAGGCATATTACCATTACGAAGTGTAACAGCGTTTATTGTCTTCCTTTACATAATTCCTGCTGTTTCACTCTCATTAAATTGATGATATAGATAATATGAAATCATTTCTGCTGTAGAGATTGACATGATCACAAAATATAGAATTAATTGAATGCATCTAAAAACTGCAATGCTGCCATTTTTGTCCGTGCATTATTATTATTACATAGTTGTAAGGACGTAGTATTTTTTTTATTATTCTTATTATTACATCACAATCATCTCGATTGTTGTCTCAAATCTGTTATTATTCCGTGATGTGTGGTAGCGTACCAACCAGCGTATCTTCTTTGTTCGACTCGGACTCTCTTCTGAGTTTCATCTGATGAATGAGTTTTTGCAGCTTGGTCGAACTTCAGAAGAAGATTCTAAAGTTGTACTGAAGTACATAATTCTGAGAAAAAAATATATATGTAAGGTACATATTATCGTGCGTCCCATCTCTTTCGATGGCAAATTATATGGCAGTTTCGTTTTTTAGTTGTTGTGGACTGCACGCTTAGATAAATAGCCTGTTTCGGTGTCCATCTAAACTCCATCATATTATTATATTGGGTCATTGATCTCTCATGATTCCCTTGTATCATTTTTTTCATGATTACTTTTATGTTAAATCCAAGATGATTTTAATGTTGAATGCGAGTGTCATGAATGCATAGTTAAAAGTTTACCACACTTTTCCTACTTGCCTTTGTTTAAGACTGCGTTTAAAATATAAAAATAAAAATTGTTTTCAGTGTATCTTGCACAGTTTGTCGTACGATTAAAGTGAATGAATGAATTTCTCAAGTTGAGGAGCCTTTTTTCTTCGTCTATTTACAAACTCGTTTCTTTTCTATTGCATTCCTCTCTTTTTATTATATGAGGCAATACGGTTTCTTAAGAAAATCATGGCTCAGTTCCTCATTACATATTACATTACCATTAAAGCACTGATCTTGACCATTTGAGTCTTTGAGTGTCCACCATCGCACCACAAGAATAGAATAAAAGAGTAAATGCAAAAAAAAGATGTTCAGTAATGTAGTGCTTTGGAGTCTTTAGATGTCACTTAATCACAGTGAAGATGAAGATGCATAATTCTGGATGTCGTCTACATTTGAAAGATGAATCGTCGTCTTGTTGTTGTTGTTGTGGCTTACTTTAACAGTGTTTTGTCTTCCTTGCTGATTTGTTTGCGTATTGCAGAAAAATTAAGATAGATATTAATTATGTTTAAAATAGAGAGGTGAGGTGAGCATATAGAATTGGTCCTACAGAATTTTTTGGTTCTTGCTAGACAGTGTTTGGTGTAAATGGCATTGTTTGACTGATAGAGAACATTTACTTTTTCGTTCCTTTTCCTCTGCGTAACAATAAAATAGAGTAAGTTGCTGTTTTGAAATGGATTCATTCACTTTCTCTTCTCTTGTTTAAACTAATATATAAACCGATCATCGTTAAATTTTTACATCCCTTTTGGGTCCATTTCAAAAGTAAATAAATAAGGTTGGAAAATGCACTACTGACATTATTCATTGGTGTAGTTTTCGATTTCAAAGCTTCTTTGTAAGGGCAAAAGGTAATTCAAAGGCTTTCATGTGTCATTATATATCTTTTCGTGTTACATAATCGCATGTAAAAGTTTGTCCATTGCTATTTTCACAATTCTCACGTCATTCCAGTATCCAGTATAGTCGAGTTCTATTTCTAGTCTTCTTTCCACTTATTTCCTTTGTTCCTTTTCACTAAAATACTTAAAATCTTCCCTCGAATTTGAGCCCGACCCTACTGCAAAAGTGGGCGTTCGTCGCTCGTTATTTTCATCAGTATCACATTCTTTTTCCTTATTCTTCTTGGAACCCTCTGTTATTTTTTTTTTCTTTCCACCATTTTGTTTTTAATGTTTCCGCTAAATATAACAGAATAGCAGAAATTGGAAGTGGAGCAGGGACAACAACACGAAATCCTCTCGAGTGGATTTCACATTATTTTTCAGTTTATGTGACTAGTGGGTGCAAGAATCTGTTCAAATCCCGTGTTTTCCCTACCTTTGCCAGAGAACGTTTCGGAATGTATCAAAGGCATGAAGCCATTGTTGAACTTTTTTTTTTACTTTAGAGTTATATCGATTTTCTTGTTATAAAGCTTGGAGAGGACATTTTTCCTTCCTTCCGGTGTTGCTAAAAGCATTTCAAAAAATGTGGAGGGCTCCAGTTTCTTTTAAAAATATTTACGCTTTCTATTCATTCATAGAACTAATTACTGGATTCTTTTGATGTCAACTATTTGCAAATAAAACTTTTCCCTTTCTAAGCAAGGAAATTACGAACTATGGTAATAGGGAGTTCCATTCTACCTTTCTAGCGGCTGCTTTACTTCACTGCTGATGATTTTGAGCGAAAGCAGTTTTCTAATTCTAATATAATTAGGAACAATTTTCAGACTTTTTAACCAAAAGCGCTGTTATTTCAGCTTGAAGCAATTTTGTCAGACTTTTGTAAACATAGTCCATGAAGCTAATTAATGAGAAACCAGGCCATGTTTATAGGAAAGTCTTGTCGAAGCTGAATTCCAAGAGTATTTTTTGCGCTTTTTGCTGCTGTTGTTTTTGGCAGATTTGAGATGAAATGAATCTGGCTAATAATGTTTTTCAAGTAGGTAGTCATTAATAAAATTGTTTTTGTAAGCTCAGAGTAAGCCTACTCGTTAAAACGTATTTCGAGGAGATAAAATTACCTTTATTGGTAATTATGTTGTTCTAATTTAAAAAATAGACCGAAAGCCACCTGGCACAACTCTTTTCGTTTGTTTTTTGTTCATGGTTACTCATAAGAGCTACCACCACCAGTCTTGCCACATCTTTCGTGAAATATTAAATTTCATCCGAAATAGAAGATATGGTAATCGCACACATTAAATTATGCAAGTGAGGCTTTTACCAACTCCAGAATATAGATTCAGTAGTTTGCAAGTCTACTTTCCCCCTTTTGCTAACTCTTTAATTTGCTTCCCTACCTCATTTCATAGGCTGTCTTGTATGGGCTCAGGGGATTTTACTTTCCCCTTTTTCATTTCTTTCAACCAACCATATCGTATTATGTGATTCGAGAAAAGACTGTGGGCTTTTGCTTAAGAATCAGGCAAGACTGACAACGCAACGATGAAAGCCTTTCTTCTGTGATAACTTGAGATTTACATTTTTGTACAGAGAAGTCGGTATGCACACATGGTGATTTTTGGAATATTTTTGCGACGACGAAACTTGTACGATTTTAATGCACCGATTTTTGAATTTAGAACTATCGACAAAAAGTACCTTAAACAAGTATTTCAAGCTACTTCGCTGTATGTTAACCAAACACTGGAAATGCAAACAAACAAAATTGTGTTTAGATAGCTAAGGATAGAGCTTTATTACACAGGATATTTTTATTCGATATAAAAAAATAACACAGACTTACTCGAATAAAATGCTGAACATTTTACACCACAGTCAGTGAAGCTGAATTTAGTAGATATGGATCAAATACTCCACTTACGAAGCTTACCTTGTAAATACGCAAATTAAGCTTAGAAATGCATCTGAATTTTGTCTTGAAACACGAGCAATTTCTCAGAAGTGGTCCTTTAGAAATCTCGTTCAATATTTTTTCGTCTTGGACTGTACCGTACCAACCCAAGTGGCCACTTTTACTTTGTATTATGGCATTTTACTCTACTACAGAGTGAAGATTGTGTGTAAAATGTTACGATAACGCATTTTAAGAAAAATTTGCAAAAAAGTGCAGATGAAAAATTGATAGATAAATTGCTAGCTTTGCATTCTAAATTGAGTAAAAGAAACCGATGATCAAATAGCGTTTTCCTTGCCCACGAAGTATCAAGTAGGAGTAAATTGGAGTATGTCGAGACATATATAGGACCACCGTCGGTTTACGTTTGTATGCATTTCAATTTGACTACTGCTTTCCTTCCCTTCCTTCCTTTCAAAAGCCCCTTCATCCACTTTTCTTTTGATCTCAAGTTGATTATTTTGCTACACCACTTCACTTTATTTCCCAAAATGATGAGATGAGAGCTTTCCTTTTTTGAAGCAAGATATCCTTAAGCGTCCACACTAGCGTAAAAAAAGAAAAGGTTGATACTTCATTGAAGTGAAATGTTCAAAAGATTACTCTATATCTACATTTTCTGATTACACTGCTTTGGGGCAAACTGCTAAAATTGTTTTTGTCTGGTACAATCTCAGCCAGTCATGCTGATTGAGCAGTGAGTAATAAAATAAAGGACATAATGACGACTTTGTGGGGCGGTGTGACATCCAGTGGGACGGCGTTTGCCGCGTAGAGAAGATGTTTTTTTTTTTGCAAAGCGATAATGAGAATGTCAAGTGTCAACCCCCTTATATTCACATTTCTCCGAAGTCTTTTATGTTGAAAGCATCAAAATAAGTAATGCAGGAAACTAGGGGGCTGAGAGAGTAGCCTGTGGGCGTCGTGACTTTCCTTTGTGTGCTTGTTTCTCCCATGCCATGCTGAAAAGACTCACGGGATACAGAAGAGTAAACAAGTGTAAAAATTGTTATTTTGGTCATAATTTAACCTGTTGGCCAGAAACCAATTGTGTGATGTTTACAACGTCAACGATTGCTATTTTTCTTTGAAAGAAATATGATTTTGCATTTATTGCTTTCCTTCCACTTTCCATGAAATCAGAGAACACATGCGAGACATGCACTGAAACGTATGAATGTCTGTGACAGGATAAAGTAAAGCTGTGGATGACGAACGGTGAGTACTGAGCATTGTAATTTTATTTTACTAGCGCCTTCTAGTCCAATGTTCAGTCTGACATTTTCTCTGAAAAACGTATACAATTTTTAATGGAATCACTTAACTGCTTTCTAGTTGCTCAAGTTGTAGAATGCACAAGCACATACATATATGCCTTTAATGGCGTGTCTCTCTTTTCCCCATCAAAATTCATCTATTTCAGTGGTGGACTCGTGTCGCATGCATAATGCATCGTAAAAATAGAAAAAGATTGAATCAAGTTGATGGAAAGAACTTTCCCCATCCGTATTTGTACTACAGAGAAATGGCATTGTTGTGTCAATATTCATGACATCACTCATGATCATGCTGGTGGTGGGGGTACATACATAAATAAAGTGTACATTTTTTGTGTCCCACATTGTGGGCGTCACTGTCATCATTTCCCGATCCATTCCACGAAAATAAATCTGGCACATGGACATAAAGGGAAAAGAAGAAGAATAGTGCTCATATTATACAACAATCTGCACTTTGTACTTTCATGTATATGAAAAATGAAAAAAAAATTGTATCATCAAACTTTCCTTTTGAAGTTATCCACGTCGACTTTTCCATCAAACTGTAATTTCTATCTAACTTTAGTCGATTACTTCGCTTATGCATATGTTATAGATTTTTTATGGCTTGTAGTAACTTTGTTTTGTCCACTTTCTCCTTTCTCTCAAGACAAAGACGTTTCCACTATTATGTTACCCCGCCCGAAATCTGCAACATTGTAATTTTTTAGGAGACTTTCTGTATTCCTTTGGGAATCTGTATGATTTCCTCCTCATTGACTTCACTAGCAATTTCTTATGCTGCTCCTACATTATCTCTGTCTCTCTCGTGTCATTTCATTTCATTTGAATGCATTGTATGTTTGCAAAAAGTTGTAGGAGGACATATGAGGAAATTATTTTTTGTACTCCAACATGAAATGAATTTTAGGAAGAGTAATAATGCATATCAAATGTGATTTCATCGTCAAAAATAATATCCAGTATTAGTGGATGGCTATGCCTAAAATTAGGATTAAAACTATGACACGGTGATGATGAGAATAAAAAAATATGGGAAAATGTGTGGGTGGGCGACTATTGGCCTGGCTTGAGCTTCCATTACTCCGTTTTATATATATTCTTTAATAAACATTTGGCGAAACTGGTGGTGGGAAAGAGAGTTTAACGGTGAGACAGACTTGGATTTGGTGTAGGAAGATACGCGGAACATTGTGAGTGACATTCATGCTTTAGTCCTTAATAAAAACTAAAATAAACAACTGATTTTGGCGAAGTGGAAGTTTCGTGAGCATAGCAATATTATAATTGGCAATCGTTTTCCAGCAATAATTAATTATTTATACGTATATGTACGACGTACTTACATTCATAAAATATCCGTGACTGCTGCTGAGGTAGCTGTAAACTCGGAGTTTTCTTCTTTGTTTATTCACGAGTCAGGGGACGCTAGCATTTTCACAAGAGAAGAAGGAATATAATATGTAAAGACTGGCATTACTGCCAATAAAAATATGTAGAGGGGAAAGCGACTATTGCGATAAATAAAGAGGCGTTTTTCCTCGAATCGAAGTGTGCAATCCCCTCTAGGTCTCTCCGCTATTGCTGTGTTGTCGCGCGTTTTGGACTGCCTTATTTCAAGTGGAAAACAAAGTGAAATGTTCCCATATTTATGCAAGCATTCCAGAAACAAATGTATGAAAATCCTGCCTTTCTCTTGTATCCATTCATTAGCTTTAGTTATCCAACATCCACCAGCCTAGATCATTTCCATTTTCCTCTTTAGTTGAGTGAAAATGGAAAGAAGTTATATCGGGGGAAATGTTTCATTATTCATATCTAATTCCTACTTTGAATCATTGCTTTGAAATTTTAATGTGGATATAAAGTCGTAATCAAATCTCATGACATGACGCTCGATCCACGCCCTGCGCTAGTGAAATTTCAAGTTTTACGCAAAATGTCAACCATAAACCCTATTCATAATGTAAATCAATAGGTAGTTTAGTTCGAGGTGAAATGGATTTGTTTAGAGTAACATTTTTTATTGTCATAATTTAAATGAAGACGTAACATTATTTCTCAACCTCGGTTCACAAATCTGATCCGAACTTGCAAAACCAAGTAGCTAAGCATTCATCTTTTGTCCAAAGCCAAAGACGTGATAAAATGGTGCAAACAGTAGTGGCACAAACTGTAGTTATTGGGTGGACCATTCAGTTCCATTCATTCCTCCCGGTCCTGTTACAAGAGCAGGTGGCAATAAAAAACTATTATGGCACATCATGCATCGCTTTTCAGAAATAATACTACATATTTTGTTCTCGTTTCTTTTATTGCCGTCATTACCCTCAGTATATACATATATATTTTTTTGCAATTTTTCCGTTTCAAGTGGAGCAACGAGCAACAAACAAAATTACTGGTATTTTCTCTCTGCTGGCTAATCATAAAATACTGTGTTGTGATATGTATGTTTTGTGTGTGTATGTGTGTACTCATTTCAAATTAAGGGGAAATATGATTTCCTGTTGCTACTTTAATGCCAACATTCCCATTCGCAATTTGCCCCAATCATCCCTTCCATATAATAATGTTCTTAAAGTTGGGAGAATCGCTAATTCGAGATGATTGCACGATTGTATTGTAAGTGAGGATTATTATAGCAGTTTTGCCATAGATAACAAATAGCAGCTTTCTTTCGCATCATCGCAGCAAGATCTTTCTCTTCATTTTCTTTTTGTTGAGAAAAGCTCGTCGACCTATAAACTCAAATATCTTCAAATAAAGAATATACGGGCAAACTCTTCTGCTGTTGTCCCACAAACCATTTAATTTTTGCTGTCCTTTTTTATTTCCTCCTTATAAATATAAATGCAGCTGTTTTGTTTTTCCATTCTATAATTTCCTTGAGATCCTCCTCATCCTCTGTTGGCTGCTGTGATGAGTGATGTGATACAGTAAAGCCAATGAGAAAGGACAAATGAATAAAAAGCCTGCAATTTTTTGGATTTAACGACATGCCATGAAAAACTCGGCATGTCTCTGTCACTCAATTTCAATGCTATAAATGAATTAAATGGAAGTTGGTAGATGATATTCTTGCATTACAATATAATAAAGCTTCAAGTTGATCCACTTAAGGCCATGTCATAGTCATAGTCATAGTCATGCATGATGCTGCTGCTTTCTTCGTTTTCTCACAACAAAAAATACTTACACACAAAAGGATTTCAAAAGTAAGCTGTTTCCTTTTCTTCAATTTCTTTGTGAAATACATAAAAACAGAACTACATAATAGCAGAAGCACCACCGGCACCACCGAAGCAGTGGTGGATTATTTGTGTTAATTACAGGAAGCTCTCTCTCTCTCTTTTTTCTCTCTCTATCGTTCTCTCTGTCCCTACATTTTTTAACAATGGGTCGCAAGACATTAAAAAGAGAAATATGTGACGTTAACTTCCCTCATTTCGTAGTTTGTGATTATTTGATTCTTACGTTACTTCATGCCTTGTAATTTTTCATGTTTATGAGCACGAGTGCATAAGGAGAAGAAGTGGAGTGCATTCATTCCGCTTACAATTGCAAATTGCAATTAGAGAAACAAATGGTCTGCTCTGAAACTTTTGCCACTCTTCTCCTCTTCTCTGTCTCTCGGTGACTTGATTTTCTTGTTGCTGTCGGTAGAAAAATACATAATAGCTCATGTTTGTATGCAATTATGAATGTGTGCATTTTGCACGCACAAAAAATTTAAAATTTATTGTTTAGTTTTCAAAATTCATGCGCTTCTTACGGTTATAATCACTACCGAAGATAATGTTAAATGTCGGTGAGAAGAATACGGTTGTTTCTGCTCCTATTCCTTCGAAATGTCGACCTGTTTAGGAAAGCTTGTCTTCAGACACTAATACCTAATATTTTATGTTGTAGTTCATAAAAGAATTTTTTTCAAATTTTGTATATTCTTTTCTATGGATAATTTCCATGCAAACGTCAACGTACATGTTGTAATAATATATATGACTACTGGTTTCTTTCTTTTTTCTGTCCTTTATTTAGGCCAGTTAATGAGTGAAGCTTTTGTGAAAGGTGCTTAGAGGCTGCACAATGGTTACACTTCGAGGATTATTGGGAGGCCGGAAGGTGCTGCTGTTTTTTGTCCTTTTGGTTGCTCCATTTTTCTATCTCCTCCTATTTATACGGAGCGGTGATTCCGGACAGTGCCAAATAGTAACTAGTCGGGAGGTGAGGAACAAACAATCGTCATTTGCACGAATCAACTAAGAATCACGAATTTCATTTAATTTTGACTTAAATCCGTTTTAACGATACCTTGCAGACTGTAGCGTTTGGAAAGGATGGGAAAGCACACACATATGATCGGTCATCTCCGTTTATTTTCATCGGTGGTTTCCCAAGGTCTGGAACGACTTTAATTAGGGCAATGCTAGATGCCCATACTGATATTCGATGTGGCGAAGAAACGCGCGTAGTACCCAGAATACTGCAACTTGCGGCGCAATGGAACAGATCAGCGAAAGAGACAAATCGGCTTCATGAGGCGGGTCTTACGGATCAGGTAAAAATCCAATTGTTTTGAATTAAATATAATTTGGCCCAGATTTAGATTCAACTTAAAAGATTTTATAATGCATTCAATTGTTTAATTTTCACATCAGATTATTGGAGATGCTGTAGCCGCTTTCATTCTTGAGGTTGTCGTGAAGCATGGAGAACCAGCACCACGGATTTGTAACAAAGATCCCTTCACTTTGAAATATGGTGTCTATTTACTTAGATTGTTTCCCCAGGCCAAATTTATTTTCATGATTCGGGATGGTCGGGCCGTCGTTCACTCGTTAATCAGCAGAAAGGTAAAAGATATGTTAAAGGATTATAATGGCGTGTATGAGTTTTGTTAATGAATAATTTTCAAGATTTCTGTACTTAATAATTTTAGGTCACAGTCACAGGATTTGATCTAACAGACTATAGACAGTGTTTGACAAAGTGGTCCAATTCCATGAAGACAATGTTGAAAGAATGTGAAGAGCTTGGGCCAGACAAGTGCTTAAAAGTCAAGTACGAAGACTTAGTTTTGCATCCGAAATCTCAAATGGAACGGATTTTAAAATACCTTGGACTACCTTGGGTAGATGATGTTCTTCATCACGAACAATTTATTAACAAGCCCGGAGGAGTCTCCCTCTCAAAGTACGAAAACTTTTAGTTCATATATAGGTTAAATTATTGTTGATATTCTCAAGTTATCATTCGTTCTAAAATACAAATTCATGTTTCAGGGTTGAGAGATCATCGGACCAAGTCATTAAACCTGTTAATGTTGAAGCGTTGACGAAATGGGTGGGTGCCATTCCTGAGGATGTTGTGGACGAAATGGACACAATTGCTCCTATGCTTGCCACCTTAGGCTACAATCCCAAAGCCAATCCTCCAACCTACGGTTCCCCAGATCCTGAAGTCGCTACGAACACTTATGATGTCATAAAAAATCATGACAAATGGACTAGAGCTGTTCAAGACGTTCTACAGAAGTCGAAATTAGGATCATAGAAAATATTTACTAAATAAATATTTGCTTATAAAATTATTTTTAAATACTATTTAATTTCTTCCACAAAGATTCTGTTAACTGGTTCCCGAGAATATTAGTCATGGCCTATAACCTCTTTGAAAGAGTGCCAAGCACCTCTCTTAGTTTTGTCGTTTGTTTAATTATTGTTTTAGTTCACGTTTTTATTATTTAGAGTAAAAACTTGTTTTTACTTTATCATTCCTTAACGTTCAGCTCAATTCCCCAGTCCCCTTGCGTTTGCTAATAACATCCGACTACTCAATGGAAGAAGAAATTACAACTTTTAAATGCCAAAATGACGTCAGCAACTTTCCCCCTTGACAGATATTACTTATGTACTGACTTAAAGCAAAGTTTGTGAGCTTCTTAGAGTGGTAAACCTATTTAATATTATTCTCTGACAACGTAATTATTTGACCGCGTGGATTAAATTAGTTTAGCTGTTCTTGGCTTATAAGTGGTTACTTCTTTATGAACAAGTTCCAAGTGATAAAAAAAATTGTGTGCATGTGTCGTAGTTGTGATTGTTGTAAAGAGCTCAACATTTGATGTGCTAGTATGACTGCTGAACATAGGCCCACGGTTGTTTTTCACTTGATTACGTCTCCTTAACTGCCATATAAGTAGCTTTTTTCCCCTGAAGTTTGTTGAGTTCGTGTAATTTTTCACAGGACTACAAAATGAAAAATTCGCAAGGCCTCGAGTGCCAATGCCACAAATGTTTTCGTCATTTTGTCGCATGAACTTGAAACAAGAACAAGGAAAGCACAGGTGCGAAGACAAAAATGTTAAAACTGTCATCGCGAAATTTCACCTAATAAATATCCAGTAGACAGACATTTACGTGGTGGTGTTTGGAAGGTATAGAAGGAGACAACGTGTACGAATTCATTCAAACTGTTTTGTTACAATTGTTTGTGAAAAAATTCATGCTACCTGGTTAGTTCCTCTAGTAGGCAAACAAAGTTTCCTAAGGATAATCTTACGTAAGCATGTCTTCTAACATTAGATTTTTTAAACAAATCCATAGCAAGTGCATTCAGGCAACCCACATTTTAGTTACAAGTAATATTTTATTTGATTACTTAAATTGGAGCAGCGATTGAAAGTTATTCGTTTAAAGCTAATTACGAATTATACAATATTTTAAAATGCGAAATCGAAATGTTATCTAATTCATGGGTTATTCATTTTAACTTTCTCACTTGAATAAGTAGTCTTAGTCATTGCATTGGTAGGATTTTAAAAAGAAATTTCCAATCTCACTTTTAAATAAGAATTTCAAAGGATGTATTTTGCGTGTATTAGTCTTCGTGAAGAGATGAGAGTAGTTAGATTTGTGGCGGAAATGTTAAACGTTCGAAGATTCAACCGTAAATACATTTTAAACGTATGTATTTATATACAGATATATTCGTATGCGGAATTTTTTCGTCTTGCTCTTAATGTAATGAAATTCTAATTATGCGAGTAAATAGTGTTGTAAAAGGCTGCTGGCTGAATTGATGGGAATCATGGACTATGATGAGAAAATCCAGACTCTGGATTCCAGAGTAGTAGTAATGAAATATATGACTTAAACTAAACATGCCCTCACTTGGATATGGTATGACATGACTCAATTCAATGAGACCCATGCGTCTCAAAATCAATCAATCAAGATTGTTCTTTCATTTTTACATATAAAGTCAAATCTCGCATGGTATAGGTAACCACGACAAAAGTTCGACTTGTTCCATAGTTGTGCTCTCGATCGATCTTTCTAATTTTTAACAACTGTCTACGTATAAGGAATGACACTGCGATACAAAAAGCTCGTAGAGTACGTACGTAGTCTTTTCAACTGTAATTTCATTCTTGGAAAACGTTAATGTAGACTCCACCATGTATAATAGAAATCACGACTTTAAGAAATTTTAAATATTTTATCGAAGTGTTCTTCTTATTATGGTATCGTATGAGGAGGATGCGTTATTAGTGATTAAGAATTTGATTTTTTTTGTCTATATATTTACGACAGTACCAGGAAATTGTCTGATGTAGAGCTGGAGAATGATGTTCTGTAGATATCGATATGTTTAAAGAGGGATCTAAATAGCGTTACAATCTCAAACCAATGTTATTATGTTAAGATCAATGTTTTATTCATGTTGTATTCTATACTGTAATGAATCGTAGTTTTTATTTTTTGGTACGCTTGTTTGATGTTATTTTTTCCATATTCATAGTGTACGTGTCCCTGTCCTCTAAGATGCTAATTCTTGTACATTATGTTTAGTTTTACTTATATAATCTTTTCATGTGATGTAATGTAAATTAACGTGAACGTAAAAAAAGTTTTGTCATTATTACATATATATACAGATACCATTTATACCGCAAATGTTTTATATTGTTATTATTATTATTAATAATTCCGACGAGCCTATGATGATACTACTCATAGGGTCGATACAAAAAAAACTATTGGTTTTAATGAATCAACAAATATTATCCATATCATGTCTTTTGAAGTTGCTGATAAATGTTATACGTTACGTTTGTTAACAATCAAACAACAAATATAAAAAAAAATATTTTGAAAAAAAAAAAAAAAAACATTTCAGAATAAACTTTTTCATTCCTTTGTCTTTACCATGGCAATTTTGGCATTTATCATTTAAATTTAGGGAATTTCATGTCCATATCATATCATAACTTGTAATTTTGGCTGCTCAATATTTCAGAAGAGTATCATCATCCTGAAGTTGTCTATCTATTATATCCCAAACATGACACGCATTTAGCATGGTCATTTTTACAGACTCGGTGATAGAGGAACACATAAAAACACAAGTAAAAGTATGCAACTATTCTGCTGGAAACATGGGGAAATGCATGGACAGAAAAGGTGAAAGTAGCAACAGAATTTAATGTTAAATAAAGATGTTAAATTTCCATTCCACCGCAATTGACATTCATTCTGATAAAATCCATAGCTGGATCTGTCAAGCACCCAGTTTACAATAAAATTCGCAACTCAGAACTTAGGAGAAAAATCAGCAAAGTTGCAATTTTATTTGAGGCCCTTTTCGTATTGGAAAAGTTTTGAGGCCCTAATTGCTTACCATTAAGTTGTGGTTTTAAGGTAAGACCTTTTAATTGATTAAGTGATTATACGTGTAAGTTTAGCCGAACGTTATATATGTTGGCGTCATTATCATGGAAGACACTAAGCCATTTTGATAGCATCACCATTCGTCACCACAGATTCATTTTGTTGAGAAGAAAGCAAAAACGTGAAAAGGTGCATTGGGTTCAGTTCAATTCATGCTCATGATTTGATGTAGTAAAAGGAAAGAAAAGAAAGAAAGAGTGAGGTAGGCAAGAATGCATGAAGGTAAACTTTGTTTGTGTGTTAGAGGGATGCTGCCGGATGTTTTGCTTTTTTCGATGTTGTCTTGTTGTGTTGTGATGTAACAAATTCTTTGAGGGGATCGGATACCCAATAGCAAAAGGAATATGAGAGGAGGAAATATAAAAACCTTTGTTTGGTTTTAAAATATTTATACGATAAAGTACATAATAAGAATCCCTTTGAAATTCAATCCGACACTTGTTTCCCTCGGTGAAAGAATAGAAATATTTTTAGTACATAGTTTACTCTTAATACTGAATGGAACGAGAGGTGAACGCTGATTACTATGCAAATACAATTAAAACAAATTGATTTTAAAAAAATACAAAGGAGGGTATGTAATCAATCCAAGTAGCTAGAAACGAAGAAGTCTGAATATCTGAAATTAAGTTATTTAAGGGCATGTTGATTGGAAAAGATTAGGATTTAAGCAAGTTTCCCTTACATTATGTGGTTTTGCCTTGTAGACGTAGAGGAAAGTCGAAAATCGGTTAAGGTAGAGTGAGTGTTTGTCGTGATGAAATTGGGTTAGAGATAGGCAAAGGTCGAGGAGGTATTCGGAGGTAGATTAAAGCTTCGCGACTCTGATCTTGTTAGAGCCTCCGTTATTAAACGATTGGATTTAGGCAGACCACACGAGGGCCATATTTACTTATTTCGAGAACTTTATCGTTTCTTTTGAGTGTTTATTCATTACAATAAAATCAAAGCAAATGCACATGATGACGAGAAGCCAATGATTTGGTTTTTAAATGTCAATGGGTTGTGCGGCAAGTGGTGATGGGGGAAGTGTTTGAAGGCAAAGCGGTGCAGGATGATCGAAAAAATTTTATCGAACAAACACAAAGTGCTCGAAGACAACGAGCGGAAGACATGCAGCGTCAAGAGGCTGCTGCAGTAATCGTACGATTTCTCAGAAGGCTTGTCCTTCGAAAGAGATCTAGACAACGTGCAAAGTAAGTATTGGCAGACATACAGGCTGAATTTAATGCTTGAATTCATTAATCTTGTAATCTAAAAGAGATGTTATTGTCATTCGTTCAGGGCTGAATTTCTGGGTTTGATGAAGACATTCAATCCAGGAGAAAGCAATGGCAGAATAAAATGTTTGGTTTTCTATGAAAAAGCTTATAGACTGATGAGGCGAACCTGGTTCGTGGATTTTGAATGTCTGGAGCAAGTTTGTAGGCAAGTAGCAATTACTTAATATTTCGGAAGGTTTCTATGATACATATAAATAACTTGACGAGGGTTGGAGTCGCTTTCACTGTGTTCGATTTTCCAATCAGGTACCTCAACTGGAGCGCGAATCAAAAGGAGCTCCAGTACTGTTACATGTCTATTGGTATGATGAAGGATAAGGCTGTGAGATGGCTTCAGCATTTACAAGAAGTTGTAGTCAATTGCCTTCAATGGGTAATGAGGCCTTCTAATAACAATGATTTTAGTCAACTTAACTAACGTGTATTTTACGTGATGAAACTTGGTGGGTTCAAATTACAGTTGAAAGAGCTTCGACCAGTGCTGGTTATCGACGTGAACAGGATGGCTCTAGTCTTGACAACAATGGTCTTTCTCACCTCCATTGACAAATGGCCCGTTTTAAACGAAGAAAAATATAAAATGTTGCGGGTTCCAATGCGTCGTCTAACACAAAATGTTATAGCTTGCATGAAAAGTGGAGGATTTCTTACAACGGTCAATGATCTCTTGGAGCAAGCATTTGCTCGTCCTGGTCACGTATGAAACGCAATTTAGATTTTTACTTAAAATACTTTTTTTTGCTGGAGATCTGTCGTTGACAGTCGGATATTAAATGTGCCATTACAGCTTCCTTTAAAAAGATCGTGCCTGTGGGCAATGACAAAATTGGTCATTCTCACGTATGAGAATCCTGAAACGGGCAAGGCGGACTGGGTTGGACTGAAGCAGATGATCTTGAAGATTTTTGTTGTCCCTGGGTACGTTCATTACGTGCACTCGATGTGTCCCGAGGTAAATCCGTAATAACAAAATTCGTCAACAAATTGAAGTAGTCGGTCTATTTTGTATCCATGCCAATTCATTTTTGTAGGCCCTTGACACAGCCAATTTTCCTGAAATGGTTCGATGTGCAGCAGAAGAGAACTTGTCCGAGCAGGTCAATGCAAACGACGCACTCTGCATTTTAGCAAATTTTGTTCAGTTAGGAGAGTACAGTGGGCAACTCAATGAGGTGTTCTACCCTCACTTTGCAAAACTGATGAACAACTTGTTGTGGAACAATTGTTTAAAAAAGAGTGAGGGATCTACTACTCGTAACTGGCACCCGATTTTGGGTTGGATTGATTGCCCAGTTCGAGAGTCTGTGATTCAGAAACAATCTATCTTAAACGAGCAACTAGCATTTCTTTGGGGTCTTGCATACCAAGAGGCCGTATTCTTTCCGTTGTACACGTTTCTTTCAAATTATGCATTGAGTATTCCTCCAGAACCTATCAAGTCATCTCCACAATCTTCACTCCCACAAAGTTCTTGTTCCAGTTCTACTTCTTTGAGTTCTTCTTCCTCCAAGTCAAATACCACAACCTTCAAGTCAAGTTTGGTGAAAGCGTTTCGAAAAGCGCTGTTTTTAGACGCAGTCCAAGGAAACAGTGGAACGACAATAAGGCTTAATGCTGATATTACTATCCTCGTTTCTGAGGCTTGTAAACTGTACTATAATATATGTACTTCCTTTTCCTTGTAAGTCAAAGATTTTTGTTTTTCAAATGCTAGTTTTTATAAGTATAAATATACCTAAGGGATTTTTAACCCATTACAGATGCAAACTGGATTTTTTGACTGGAATATGTTTTAAACAGTCATCAAAATTACTTATTGCCTTATGGCAGTTCCTGAGATTGACTGGAGTTGGAACCAAAGACTCAGCAGTTAAATATTGGGCTGAATTACTTCTTCACAGTACCGAGCCGGTGCAGGAACACCTACTGGTACTTTCGACTGATGCTATGAACCACTATATAACGTAAATTGGAATATTTACATTACGAATTCCATATCTCGGAGAAATGTTTACATAACCAAGTAGTTATGTAATATTGTACTATATTTTGGTCGTTCCCTTCTAGTATTTTGGATGATCACGAATTTTATGAATCACAACCTGTGTTCCGCATTGATGAACTACGACAAGTTTCTGGTTTTCTCAATCAATTATGTTATAGATTAATTACTCATTCCAACTACCAAATGATTAAAGATTCTATTTGGGGATCACTCAAAACTTTATTAATCGCCCTTTACCGGAGAGATTGTCGGAAGCGCTACTGTTCAGAGGATCATTGGTTGGTTGATAATGCCAAAATGAATCAACTCATTGTTGACATTGAAAAAGGACGAAAGCATGCTAAGGTACGCGGTGACTGACTTATTACAACGGCTTTTTATAAGAATATGACGAGTCAAATTTTTATTTCCCAACAGCGGGTATTATACGACATGCCCCATGTTTTACGCGAGGACCATCGCGTGATTCTTTTCAGAAAATGGGCAACTTCTGAGAAAACTTTAAATGGATGCGGATCGTCAAGTTCTTCTCTCGAGGATATTCAGACATCATCAACTTTAATAACGATTCACAGAAGTCGCATTGTCGAAGATGGTTATGCTCAGCTTGCTACGCTGACTGCGAGTGCTTTGAAAGGAACAATCAGGGTGAGATTTCAAAATGAGTTTGGCCTTGATGAAGCAGGCATCGATCAGGATGGTGTATTCAAAGGTATTCATTCACATGTTTTGTTAAAATCTGAAATGTTCGAAGGAAACTACCTAAGCTGGAACAATTATTTACGTACCTAATGTGTGCCTACTAACATGTTGTCTTTAATTTCATGCAGAATTTCTTGAGGAAACTATTAATAAAGTTTTCAATCCATCATTGAATCTCTTTCGTACGACTAATGAAAACCTATTGTACCCTTCACCCATGTCTTTTCTTCACGAAAATCATTTACAACTGTTTGAATTCGTTGGAAAAATGCTTGGGAAAGCCGTGTTTGAGGTAGGTCTCCAACGATAAATTTGTTTTAACGCTAACTCTACCAATGTTACAAAACTCACGCACATCTAATAAGGCAGCTTTGTTTGTCATTTTTAGGGTATAGTTGTCGATGTTCATTTTGCCCCATTTTTTCTGAGTCTGATGCTGGGCCATCAACAAAGTGCATTATTTTCAGCCATAGATGAGCTTCAAACATTTGATAAAGAATTGTACAACTCGTTGAATTACGTCAAACATTTCGATGGGGATGTTTCGGTGAGTTGCAAAAGCAAATATTTAAATTTTATCTAAGACGTAGAACATGGAGATTGTCAATCATTTGATATTTATTGCAGGAACTTGAACTCACTTTCTCAGTGGACCAAGATGTTTTTGGTGAAGTACGTACAACTGAATTATGCCCTGGAGGAAAAACTATTCGAGTAACTAACCAGAACAAGTGCGCTAATTGACAATTATCTGAATCATTTTCATGGATTTGTTAAATGAGGGTTGCTTACAAAACATTTGTACTCTATTTGTAGAATCGGCTACTTGTACCAAATGGCCAATTTTCACCTTCGCACGCAAATCAAGGATCAAACTAATGCATTTGTAACTGGGTTCAGATCAATTATTCCTACCGATTGGCTTCGCATATTTTCTCCATTAGAGGTAACATCATCTTTGTATAATAACTGTACATTGTATGACCAACCAAACACAGCCTTAAACAATTGCAAGTATTTGAATTTGAAATATTCCGTATGTCACAGTTGCAAAGACTCATAAGCGGAGAAGATTCTGACATTGACTTGGTGGATTTGCGACGCAATACTCAGTATTACGGCGGCTTCCATGATAATCATCGTGTTATCCTTTGGTTATGGGAAATTCTGGAAAACGATTTCTCTGAAGATGAACGCCGCTTATTTCTGAAGGTTCGTACTGTTGTACGATTCTGACTTTGAATCTTGCATTTGCAAAGTAAATATCGGTAATGGGTTTTATTCTTATCCTATATTTGTTCTAGTTTGTTACGAGTTGTTCGAAACCTCCTTTACTTGGCTTCGTCAATCTGGATCCACCGTTCTCCATACGGTGCGTTGAAGTGAGTGATGACGAAGATACTGGTGATACCCTTGGTAATATTCTATGTGGCCATTTAATAAAATAATTAACTGTGACATACTACAGTTACAATACAAATGATATAGTACAACACAAATGTAATTTTAAGCGTTACATTTAATTCAATTGATTCACAGGGAGTGTTTTGAGAGGATTTCTCACAATTGGGAAACGTGAGACAATCGGACGATTACCTACATCGTCCACATGTTTTAATCTACTTAAGCTACCACTTTATCAGAAGAAGTCAACACTACGGGAAAAACTTCGTTACGCTATAACTGCAAACGTTGGATTTGAACTGTCTTAAAGCTTATCACTCTTATGTGCAATCGCAATCTTGCTAGCCAAAAAATCATGGAAGTCTATCGTTTGCCGAGATAATAATATTACATAATATATATTTTGTGTTTAGGATGCATAGAAGGCTAAATATTATATACTTGCTATGGACTAATTAAACTTTGACTATAAACCTTTCCATACAACGACGGTCTTAGGTGCAGTTTAATGCTTATTTTGGCAAGTTTAGAATCATTTACTTGCCTGGGGTTACTAGGGTTCACACGGACTGCTATTGTTATTGTTACTACTCTTCGTTGTATACTCCAGCCTGGAGTCTCCAGGACTTGAGGGGAAAAGAGTTTCTCAAATGCTGTACTAACTTACAATCCAGTTAGAAAATTTTGGCGAACTTCAGCAATAACGACGCAAGTAACACTTCAAGTAATGTCATTCTCATTATTTATATGAGTATGAATTTTTAATGATGCTGATATTTTGCATAGCTATTGTTTAAAAAATTGTCATTTATTCCCACGCTAAAGAACAAGTTTAAGGCCCTATTGTAATCAAAAGAATATATTCTGTGATACGTAATTCAAAATAACAAGATTTGTCCGATAAAGTTTCGGAACATTAGTCAAAATAAACCAATGATGCAACTGGTGGCATTACGAACAAATATTGTTTTCGTAACAATGGTTTGCTTAATTCATTATTGGGTACGGTCATACGTACAACGCACAGTTCACCGGCCTCAATTTTGTAGTCCAGACAGAACCAAAATTTTCCAAGAACAAGCCAAGGATTTCAACGCTACCGATTGGCTACCTTGTTTACTGTATATTCTACAAAGAATTATGAATATTTTACGGCCCATCAACAATTAACAATGCAACATGTTAAAATAATCATGAATTGCATTTGCATCATCATCGTATGTTTATCAGTGTAGCAATATGCTGAACCAATCAAAACTTGTGCAGAAGCAAATTCTTCAATGTTTCATAAATATGATTTTATTCATTCACTTTATATCGTTTATCACACTACTTAAGACTGATTACAGTTGTATTTATAGTTTAACCAGACTGATTATCATCTGACACAAAAGCTTCAAGAGTTAGGCTAAAAATTGTTGTTAAACGTTGCTACAAATATAAAGTCACAAAATCAAGTGAAATTCGTCATCCCGTAATGATTTATGTAGTACTTAACTGTTTAAAAGTGTCACGTGTCTCATTAATCAATTTTAGTTTTTCGTTAATCTCTTCTCTTGACTTCATAAAAACGATTTTTCAAGTGAAGACTTGGATATACAAGCAGTACACCTTAATGATTCGACTGATCTCAATTCTATCTCGAGTTTATAGTGGAAATTATACGTTTGAAAAACCATAAACGAACATATTATTTTATCCCTTAGATATTTTCCATAACACTCCCAAACAAAATAAAAGAAGTCAATAATTACGGACGGAGTAAAATCCGAAGAAATTGTTTTTCACTATAGTCTTTAGGGTTCCCGAACGCCCACCAAACCATAATACATAACAACGAAGGATCGACAAAAAGCTTTTGTTTTTTTTTCTTAATAAATTCGTACCGGCATAGTTACATAGTTTGTTGATCACCATCATCATAATATATATAATACATCATTCACGTTCAGGAACTTATTGATTCCGAGTTTCCTTCAAAAAATAATTTATCTAATTTATTAACTTTTTTTGATAACACACACATACACACTTAAGAATTCTATAAGTTCTTGATCTAGAAAAAAATAAAAGTTTTTGATGTTTTAATCTTGAAAGGAAACAGGGGAATGAACGAACCAAGAAGTCTAAAGCACTGAAATTACCCAGCATTATACGAGGAAGAAGAAAAAGGCAATCTGCTTTCTTAGTTATTATATGGACTAATAGTTTTGTGCCTATTTCGATTTGAGTAATGTCTCTGCTGGATTTTACAAATTTCTTTACTTCATTTCTTTGAATAACCAGAGTACAATTAGAATTAAAACTTAATAAGAAACGATTATTCCACTTTAACCTTTCTTTAAGGAAGATCGTTTCGTTGACAAATCATCTCATCGTTCCAGACTATGAATTTTAAAAATCTACAAATTTATATCACTCAGCCGAGTACGCCTGTGTTCTACGGGAAACCTCTTCCTGCAACTCTTTTTATCGATGTGTAACGAACTGTTATTGAGTCTGCGACCTATCTTGTGTGTGGCGCATAAATATGAATTATACCATCTTATCTTATTTATATTGTTTTAGCTTTGCGATAAGTTCCGATTGCTTATATTTTCTTAATTCTATATAGGTCGTTATATATTCACAGATGCACTGCGAAAAGAAAGAACGAAAGGGTAAAAGTTTTTCCCTAATGATTTTTACACTATGCATATTCTAAAAATCGAAATTATAATTTGTTGAAAAAGTGTGGGATTTGCTGACAGTAGTGGTATAGGTGGATATATATTTCTATTAACAAATTAAAAATCAACAAAATCTGGACATTGCCTAGTTTAAAATTTGTCGCAATTGGTTCTTTTTCTTAAATATTGTCAGTTACCAAAGCATTTTGAAAACATCATAGTTGCATCTAAAAATATAATTAATTAATTACACGTGAACATCAAACGAAAAAGATTGTCTAACCGGCAAAACTGAATTATTATTATCTAATTTCACTGCTAACTATAACTTAGCTGAAGGGAAAAGTGAAAAGAACATAAACAAACAATGCATAAGTACATACATGCACGGACAAAGTATGTAAACTGACGTGCAATTGCAAACATGTACCTTAGAGCTGCTACATTACAACATTACAATTACATGCTAAATGCTAGGTGGACAAGGGTGTTGTGAATTACAAAGAGGGAAAAGTCAACGGTACAAGAGTTCATTACAGATAACATTTGGATGCTAAATTCTAACAAGAATGATAACAATGGTTACATCTCTTTCCAGACTACACTAATCATACAATAATAATAATGACGATAAATATAATAAATAACTTCATTTTCTCAATAAAGCACCATCAATCCTTTTGAACAGAGTAAGCAAGGTACAAAAGAACAAAATACCACCGTTCTCAATATAGATATATAGCTATACGCATATATACGAAGTATGTCTCATTACTCTGTCAATTGAAGTGCATCAATAAGTAAATAGTACGTTTAAAAATCTATTAACAATTTTATTTTCTCGTACGAAATATTAAATATAGCAATAATTAATCGACGAAGCATTATATAGTTTGTTAACGTTTAGTAAAAGATTAGGCTCTTTTGTTGTTTGTATGTATTTGTGTGAATATAGAATAGATTTCGGACAAGACACAATATTCGAAACTTGCAACCTTGAATATTGTAGTTGTTTTTCTCGTTTTCAGTTCACCTAACTATGTCATTGAGGAAGCATTGCTACAAGGAATTTAATCACTGCAATTAAGACAGCATCAAAGAGGTAATTTTTGTTGAATCGGAGTAGAATGGAGCTTCGAATTTAAAATATATCAGGACACTTTGACCAGTCAGCTTGTTCCTTACACTTCCAGTACTCCCCTTTGAAGACATGAACTACATGTCCTGTCACAGGATCTTTCTCTTTGGCAAACCAAACTGGCTCGTACGGTGGAATTGGTCGACCTAAGACCGAGAAAGAGAGAGATAATATTATGCGCGATTATTTTTATTGAAGCATTTTTTATCTCATTACAAACTACATACCTTCACTAGCCGCAGTTTCAGCATCGAGTTCACGTTTTCGTCGATGCGCTCGTTGCTTCTCTTCTAAGCGCACCTTCTCAACGTTTGCATCGTCCCACTTTGCCTCTTCCATCAAGCGTTGATCAGGTCTTAGTCGAGTATCAGAGGGAGCTATTCCTCGCTCTGGCTCGTTTAGTTGGCACGCAAATTCGGTAAAAAAGTAGTACTTTTCCGCGTCATCTCTGAAATCAACGAATATAAACATCTATGTTTAAGTACTTTCCACGGGTAAAATATAATATTTCCTCGAAAATAAGGCTTACGGAAGTGGTCGTCGACTCCACAAAATCTTAGAAGGCCCCAGTTCAAAAGTTGGCTTTCCACTCTTGTCGGTCTCTTTCACTCGAAGTACCTCGCACCCTTCAATTTTCGTATCCCATGTTCCACTAAGAACGTACTTTACATTTTCATCTTTGTCCATAACGCAACCTGTGACCTATTTGGAATTTATGAAACATGAAATACCATTTCATTTTGGATTAGTACATGGACTTCTCCAACTTTCAAAAATGCAAAGTAGTTACCTTTCGCTGAACATCCCGGTTGAAATAGGAATATGGGATGTATTTTAAGTGACACTTATCGCCGTTTGTGTGATTGGTTATCTCCATTTCACCATGATGGTCTACCCACAACTTTCCCACAATAATATTATGGATTGTTGTTGTAACCTTTCGCCAAGTGTAATGATTTCCTGTGATATATACATTGCAAGCATTAATTGTAAAATATTGAGTACATTTACATATCGCAAAATTGAGTACAAAAAAAAACAAGACACACTTAGCTACTCATAATGGCACATACCAGAGCTATCAAAACGCAAATGAGCGATTCCCATAGGGATGATTTGTAAGTATTTTCCTCTAAACTTGGATGACATAGTAAACTCCTGCCAACAAGACCATCCTCGTCCTTCACAAAATTGAGCAGCCATTGGAGGATGATGGCTAACTTGTTCATTTACACAGCGCCACCCTAAATCATCAGTCCGATCGCATTCATAAGTCTCACCTAACAAGGGATTAAATGGTTTCCCTGTGCGCACCTATATTATTAAAGGAAAGCCATAGATTCATAGTTAATACAAAAATAATACTACATGCAAAAAACCATAAATTAATTGAATGAATAAATAATTGACACTACATATTGTAAAGATATACCGAAGTTGTCGCATAAGCAGAAACAGTGAAGGCAGCCACATAGCTCAATTGCTCGCACGAATCCGTGCACTGGGCAGCTTGATCCAAAATGTCGCTATATTCAAAGTCTTCAGTCAATCTTTGAAGCATAGACAGGGGCTCTGAAAAGTTCACAGGCATAGGAATTTTCGTCAAATCTTTTCCAATACAATTCTTCATTATACTCCAAAGGTTAAGAGGATAATTAGGCTTTGGTTCAGGCAATCGTTTTCGGCGAATTCGTCTTTCTCCGCTGCCAACGGCGACCACCCTTCCTTCGGCGACTGGTCTTGAATTCTCATCATTAGCATTAGTCTTTGACTGCAATGTATTTTTTTTAATTAAAAGTTTAATCGAATTGTGCAAAATTTCAAATCGCATACAATAAACTAGTTTTACTTACCTTAGATCGAATGCATCTCACAGTCTGACTAGCACCCTGGGTTTCCTCATTGTCGCTTCCGGAGTCGGACTGTCTCCCACCCTCCGACTTCTGTGACATTGCATAAGTACAAAAAGCAAAGTCAGCACCTTATTCGTATCGTAACTAATGCAACTCTTGCGTGAATCACTCGACCCGAGAGTAATGCTCTTTTTTTCACCCACTTCATTAACAGCTACAATCAATTCCAATATAATTACAACTACCTGAGAATCAACACTGATTCCACTGGACGTCCGACGATGTGATGAGATGGGCACATCAACTGTGAACTCAGCCTGATCTGACGTCTCCACAGCATCATAGTAGACGGTTTCATCATCCTCATCGGATTGGACAGACCCTTGGATTGAAACATTCATCCTTCCCTTACTTTTCACTTTAGTCACGCCTTGTTTCAATATATATCGTATTTAATCACGTTCAAAATATTCGGTAGTGGAGAGGAGAAATAGTAGTAGTAGAAGTAGTAGAAATACAGGAATTTTTGATTGGCGTGTCGAGTAGTGTGAGCGCAAAATATATAGATGCAGGCAGCAATGGGACGTATTAAGTTATTATGATGAGGTTGTAGTAGTAGTGAGTAGAAGTAACAGCAGTACGCACGCGTGTGCACAAAGGATTGTTATAAAAATACAGAAAAAAAGCGAATCATAAGTCGAGATTCAGTTCAGGTTCACACATTAATCCAACCATTTTTACAAAAATTGTCAACTCATCAATCAATACATACTAAATTTTAATAGCATTGCAGTATAGTGTACGCAAATCGGAATAATAATAGTAGTGTATGTGGTCGTTATATAATAAAATTAAAGGGGCAACTAAATACTGGACCAATCATAATAAGATCACGAAGGTGGATGTCATCACAGAACATTTCACAGGAATTGTACGAGTAATTCAAACGCACAGTCATGGGGCGCATGTATGAAAACTCCACGCTATCCAACCCATTCAAAGTAATTGTAAAGTTAAACTTTTATACATGCGACACTTGTAGATCACACAGAAGTCATCAAAGCAGAAAAAAGAAAAGAAAACGTCATGATGTCATATTTTTTTCATATCACAGCTGGTCATTAAAGAATTTATGCTGACTAGAAAGAGATAGAGACAGAGAGATCAAAAAGGCTTTAGAATATTTATGATTAGGAAATATCTAGCCTCTATGTTTATCTTATCTCTGGTGAATTATGGACATGATATGGGCTGCAGAACAATGCCTTTTAGTATTCTTTCCTGCTGCGCGGTCTGGGAGTTTGTGTCTGTCTGTCATTGCCATGTCCGTCTTACTGTGAAATGCCACAACACGACACACCAGCTTTGCTAAATGATTTCCTTGAAATCACAATATGAATGACCTGGCCATTTGCACTTGTTTTTGATAAATTGTCATGACGATGCTGCAAGCTCGATATCAGTTCACAGTTTCGCACACCTGTTCTCTTCTGATAAGCACATGAAAACACAAGATAGGTCAGAAGGCATCGTCCAGTTCACAACAACATCCATACAGCATGCAGCACAAGCACAATAATGAGAGCGAGAGAGTTCAACAGGATTCGGGATGAGTTGACTCAATGAATGCCAATCTCCTTTAATCTTATATCTTATCAAATCAAACACATTTCCCCCTTGATGAAGTTATTTCAGATTTAAAGGAGGCAGCAATAATGGTGATGTCAACGAGTTTGCGAACATAATACTAACACAAGCGATGATATGAATTTATTGAACACAGACTGAAACAGTCAAACGTTTTGAACTTTTCAAAACAAGACCCACCTTTACTAAAAAAAAGTCAATTCTAGTAAGCAGAAGACGTGTCAAATATTATTATGGGTAATCAATAGCTTAACGACCTTGTTGATTCCTCAATTCCTTCACTGGCCAACCAAGCCATTTTTGCCACATTTACTTACTTATATGTCCTCGAAATACTCGACGTTACAAAAATACCATACGGTACACACATGGAAATGTGTTATAAAAAATCAATCCCCGTTTAATGCATTTATCCTTCATATCATCATCATTACATCAGTCTTATAAGTTAGGGGCCAGTAAGAAAGAATTTCAGTTGTGGCTCAAACATGATAATTTATCAAATGCTAAAATTACGAAATTTTTGTGACATTGATTCCAAATACATAATAGATTAGAGATACAGTAATACTAGTTGAAAATCGTTACATTTACACCTTTAGTAATCACAATTTAATGATTTAGAATCTTTTGGTGATGAAACAGGAACCATATAGATAACTTGCGATAGGTAAAAATCATGATATGGATGACAGTTGACAATGACTTGGGGAAAAACCTTTGCCCTTTGACATTAATTACACTCTAATACTCATTCAACTCATTCAATCATTACTAATCAAAACATAATTTCGTCTAGTTCCTCCTATCTCACAACTTCCACATGTGGAATGTACAATTCAAATTACACAGGTTTCCACCTAAGCATTAACATACTACACAAAGTAAATATAAATGGGCAAACACGTCGTTGGACCTTGATTTTCACCTTAAAAAGTGAAAATAGGCAACTTGGGCTACTCGACTATAGTGACTCTTCGAGTCCACTCCTTCACCTCCTTTCTTCCTAGTTAAGATAGCTATCATAAAGAATTAGGATCTAAAAGGAACGTGCTAATTCTTTCTATCTGCTCGTTTTCTTCAGATGCCATTTTAAAGTCACTACCAGCAGACACACCACACCACCACCGCCGCACGAGCCAACACATCACATCATACACCATTTGGGCACTAAATGAAACGACAAAAGGGAAAGGTTAAAAGCCACAATGCAATAATGAGCACCTGAAGTCTTTTTTGAGACTTTTCTCTCCCACTGTTGCGTTCCCATTCCCATTCACTGTGCAGTGCAGATACACATTTTACATAATACTAACCTCTGTCCCTCACGCTCCCATCCATCATCATCAACTACTCTCCAGCAGCAAAATATGAAACGGAGCTTCTTGAAAAAGAAGCACGAGAAGTTTGCCTTAAATACAAAGGGAAAATGATCTCTTGTTGTTGTGGACGAACTTTCACTACAAGAGAAGAGCTTCCTTTTTCCACTGATGTTTATCGATTCAGAAGAAAAAGGAGAAAAGAGGACTGTTACAAACATATACACGCCGCTCGCTGGAGCATGTACATACATGAGCAGTACTAAAAAATGTTCCGCAACTATAGACGGAAAAGAAAAGAGTCGGATAATAGTTTTCATGACTCCACCGCATGCACTTTTCTTCTTTTCTTCCTTCTGGTTTTTGCTTGCATGATCATCATGATCATCCCGCTGTTCCTGATAGAGACGAGACACTGCGTGCGTGTGTGTGTAATAATGTTTTCAGCGGAATCCTTAATATCAGGGTGAAAAATATGTTAACGACAGTTGGGTGAAAGGAGGTAAAGTATATTTGAATCCATGCATATGACATGACACAAACTCCCTCATGTCCAATGTCCAGTGTGAAGAAAAATCGTATCAATTTTATGGAGAGAAAAAAGCGGATTATCGCTATCAGCCATCAAGTAAATAATAAAAAGTGCTCACGAACACTACTTTTACTTGGAAATAGCAGTAAGTAGCTCATGTCGAGAACAGGATGGATGAGGGTAAATCCCTCAATTCTGACTTACCGACTTTTCAATAAATAAAACTCGTAGCATTTTGGTCCTAATACTGGCTTTCGATGAGAAAAGAAAGCAAAGGTATTTTGTAGTAATGATAGAAACACAATTGTTTCTTTGAACGTACCTTGTTGTTGTTGATTCGCGGCAATCTTAGCAGCCTCCTCCAGTTTGCGATGTTGTTGTGCTAGTTCCTCAACCATTCTTTCCAACTTGATGCGCTGGTCCTTCTCGAACTGAATGGCCTTTTGCCATTTCTTTCCTTGCGTTTGAGCAGCTTTGGCGTATTCAGCGCAAGCGTTAATCATAGCAGTTGAAGTGATCCTGAAGAGCGTGGCTCTTTCGTTCACTTGTTTCACCTTACTCGCGATATCTTGATGATTTTCCATCACCTCGACTTCGCTCAGCGTCTTGGTTAAAGAGCTCCCATGCTTGTTAATGAGCTCACAGCAGGTTTGCAAATCGTTGAGTTTAGCATTCAACATTTTGAAAACGTTGGTTACTTCTTGGGCATCTATTGGCGTAGTAACTTCCTCCATTTCTTCTTCCTCTTCTGACTCCATCTTGCTGATTGCTTTGGCTTTGGCAAGTTCCAAAGAAGTTACCCATCTCTGTCTTTCAACTTCTGTGGCGGCGCGTAAATGAAAAGTTTGGGTTCCTCCGTTTGTGGAGACGACAAGATTACAGGAGTCCTCTGTATAGATAAGTGCACCATGCAGGCTGATTGCTCCACGACAAGTGTGAGACATTTCTGATTGGCTCCGGTAATAGGACAGAAGCCCGTTTTGAAGGACGAACCATCTCTTCTGATACCCTCTGAGGTAATTGGTCCATTTGTAGAGCCAGCCACAGATTTCTGGCTCCTTGACGGCTTCTCCCATTTTGTTCGGATTGCTCAATACAGAACTCTCGGATTGTATTTTATGTTTAAGGCCTTTTCTGTTCAAAAGCTTGTTATCACTCGTTTTTTAAGGCAATGCGGATCAACTCCGTTTTACACATTTAAAACAAAATAAAATGCTAGCAAACTTACTTTCCAGACATGGTTACTGGATCAACGACTACCCACTACACTAAAATCATTAAAACTTTTTTCGGGGAGTAAGAAGGGAAGTCCTAAACAAAATTTAATGGCACAATAATACAGCCACAGATTTTGTCCATATCATTCACTTAAAAACAAGAGATTATTGGAAATAAAAAATAACACAGAAAACAGATTTTTTTCAGCAGCGGAGATGATCAGCCCCTATATAGAATTATAAAGTGTAAGAAACTATATACAGTCAGTAGTCATCTGCTGATGATGTTGCACTAAATTGACTTCATTCTACATTCTACTACAGCTTTGTACATACAGTCCATGCAGTAAGTTGTTTTTTACTATTTCACCCTGCCGTACCCCAGTCAGTACTCCTCAGCACTCTGTTTCTCATACTACACAGTGAATTGAGTGAATCACGAATCGGGGATGTTAAATCCGCCATTTGTTGCGTAACAAAATTAGTAATTGCTCGTCCTTCAAATTAACATTACGCATCATAATAATTGCAACGACTAGCCTTCGCTGTAACTTTCTTTTTATTTGCTAATTAAGAAGGTAAGGACATATTTAGCTCCTGTTACACCCTTTCAATTACCCAGCTGCTCAATTAGCCTGAAGCGTCGTTAAGCTGGAACTGGTTGAATATGCGTTAATGAAATTAGGTCGTTTCGGTGTAACGGAAAACTCTCATCAGCTGCACAATACCGAACATGAGTTTTAAATACTAGCCTCATTGGTAAAAATTGGGAAAGTTTTCTGGGAAGTTTACTCTTCGAAGACGTAAATCGACACGGATTGAAGTCACTCTTTTTCCGTTTCTAATGCTAAATCTAGTAATCTCGTATTAGCTGTAGTAATTGCTAAACTAACCATGCATGTGTAGGCCGAAAGGAAGGTTTTTTCTTGAATGTAGAAACCGAACAACACTCTACCCCTAATGGACCAGTTTGCCGATTGCCGACCTTGATGTCATGTTTTTTTTACTTGCGATTTTTCCGTTTCAAAGTTATAATTCCTTTTGATTTTTAGGCTAAAAATGTTTAAATTGCCGCTTATAAACTTACCTAAATATTTTATTCATTTCCTGTCACATACAGTTACTAGTAACTGTGACGACTCAACAACCCTGGATTTACTTTTTTTTTCTTTACTTACTACCCAGCACTTTTGAATAAACATAGATAATTTGTTTCCGGCAGTTGAAAAACTAGGCATTACGAATAACATAACGTTAGGATAATTCTTTGAAGAAAATCTAAATCAGGCAAGTATAAACTGAACTGGCTTAAAATTAAATCTGAACTCATATTAAGAATTCTAATGTTTTCTGGGACTACTGTTCATTTTGTTGTGTCATTCAGGCTGCGTAATTGAATGAATAAAAATGTCATCATCATCATATTTTCTTTATAAACACAGGGTTTAATGTGAAAAAGTAAGGACGAGCTAATGAAACAACAGCGTAGCTTTTTATACTACGAAAGATGAAGAAAGAGAGAACATATTTATTTATGGCTTTTTGCGTTAACCTATGTATCCGATTAACTCACGATCAGATCGGTAAGTTTGAGAAAGATTAGGATTGACAAGGTTAGCAATAAAAATAAAAATTTTACCTCTCTTTCAACATATGCCATTATATTTGTAATTGATAATTTCATCTTAATGTCAGCACATAAAAATGCATACAAAAATGTACAAATATTTCTAAACCCTGTGCGTGGGAGACACAAAATGTTTGAGATTTTCTGCTAATTGTAAGATTAAAATCCTAGGCTCAACAAAATATTATATGATTTTGATATTGGCGATCGCATACGTCGAGTCGCGTGTTTAGAGTTTACGTTAGCAGTTGACATTTTGATGTACGCGTGGAAGTTCTTCTGCCAAACACAAGCTTTCTCCATTTATAGAAAACTTTTACATATTGTGGAATTGGGATGCATATTATTGGATATATACGTATTAGCGCGACATGGGTAAATGGAAGAAATCAACTTCATAACATGCAGCAAGAAGAATAGAGAAACAGGAATTATGGGACAGATTGCTGCTTACCTTTGCGCAAAAATGTCATTTTAGGATACCTTGATCGAATCGAATCTATGTACATATTTATATGTCCTTTCTCCATTAACGTTGAATGCACAGCCTGCGGCAGAAATTTGCCGTAGTCTATATATAATTTTGCAAGAATGTCTCGAGGTCCGTCGACCATGGCCTTTAATATGAAACAAGGTTATGAAATGTAACGGTACAATATGACCTTGTAAATATTTTCTAAAGCATTTTAGAGTTAATTTTGTAAATTAATGTACAGGATTTAAGTTATGAAAGTCCAAGCTCATAGTCTGACTTTCTCAACAAAAGTAAGATTAGGCTGCAAACTGCGATTCGTTTAATTAGGAATGAGGCCGCAGTTTGTGTTTTGCGTGTTTATGACTCACAAGGATGAATGTGAGGCAAAGAATGTAGAATGCATCTTCAGCAATATCAGCATGATTCGACTCAATTACTGAATGGACAATTATGAATCTGTTAATAAAGTATTAATAGGTTAGAAGGTAATTAGCAATTAGTAGTACTTACTCAGGATATTGTTTGAGTGTTAGTCGCAGGTCAAAGGCTGAAGAATTATTTAAAAGGGAACACAAAATTTTAAAACAGTTAAACTTTGTTGATTGTTCTGAGTTTCAGTTCGAATGAATTTTTTTATGAAATATGGAACAGTCAGTTAACTAACTGATTTATTGTTTTCATTTCTCCTTTTAATTTCGTCTATGGTTGTGTTCAATAAGTAAATTCTGTATCATATGACCACGTATATACACACTTGGATAAAGTAACATACTTTTTCGTATAGATTTACTTAAAAATGAAATCAGTATTAATATTTAATAAACATTTTAAATTCCTACGTGCCCTCCCGCTTCGAGTCCTCAACGCTGGCAGGTCACATATCATCCTAACCCATTCCCGATGACGAAGTAAAATATAATATAATGTTTGCATTCTTGATGCGTTCAGTTTTAAGTAAACGCGATGTCAGCTTTGAAAGATATACGTTTTGTTGCAAGGTGTTGCAAACTTCACGGCAGAGTCATCATCAGTCATCACACAAACTGCCGAGTGTAGGGTGTCGCAAAGAAAAGTACATGGCGCTTTAATTTGTTGTATGAAAAGGTAAGAACGCTCGCAAGATCTTATACTTTTTTATTAACGTATCAAATGCATTATCATAGTAATGGTAAATAGTCCATTAGATTTTTTGTTGATAACGAACGTTACAAATTTCTTTTTGTTTTGCATAGATAGATCAGTGGCGCGTTGTCATTGTTTCAGAGGCAGTATCATCGTCAGAATTAAAACCGCTTCACCTAAACTCTAATTCTGTCAGTTACCTAAGTATCATCTCCTTCAAATATTTTTTTTTCTTTTTGGGTGAATAACGAAAGCAAAAAAAAAGAAACATTTTGGTCTAATCTTCCGTGTTAAACAAACAAAAATCAATGCTCTTTGAATCATCAAAAGAAAGCATTTGGCATTCGGAAGATATTCGACCAAGATGATGGTGATGCGATGAAAGAAGTTTACAAAGGCTATTATTAGTGTTATTATTATTATAGTCATTGTGACAGGCTGTCTGTGTGCTGCGTCTTTTCCCTTCAAAACTTAACAAGTTCCTCTCCTCATTTTATATTATGTCACCTGCATGAATTAGGAGGATGGTAACAAGAAAATTAATTAATTTCTAGTAAGTGCAAACAAGATAATTTTAAGTACTTTCTGTCTTATTTTCGTTGATGTCCGTTCTTTTTTAGTTTTGCCACCGCAGTAGCATAATAATGCACTTGTTCGGGAAAATGAAAGATGCATATTCAAATGAATTGACTTGTAAGGGATATGGTGCTTGTCACCGAAAATTAACCAAAAATCCATTAGGAAATCAAGGAAAGTACAAAAACGAGAGGAGATTTTCAAATGAAAAGAAATAAACCAAAAAAATCTGAACAATAATAAAAATTACATATGTAATTATTTATAAAACATTTACGATTTTTTCAATAATATTTTGAATTAAACTTGAAAAGTCTCTATTATACTAATATTACTAGCGAAATAAAATCATCTATTCAATTTCATTACATTATTGTTTTTCACTTTATGCGTTTGATGTGCAAAAAATCTCACGCGACAAAAATTTTTCGTTCCTATGTTTTGTGAAAGTTCACTGACTTTGGGGGATGACGGTTGTGCCGCCTGTGGAAATTTAAAGAAAAAAATCTTATTAATTTGATCACTTACCCAGACAGCTTCCTTCATCCGATAATTATTGAGTGTCAACATTATTTATTTAATTTAAAATATGAAGGAAAAATAAGGTGAATCGGACTTTTTCGCCTTTAAATAACGAAAAATAATGATGTAGCTGAAGAAACAATTTTCAATTGCCCATTAATTATTGTGTGAAGCCCATTTACCCAAAACCCGAATACGTATTTTAATGAAAGCAAGCAGTATCTAATGGGTGTCTTTACCTCGGAATTCAAATTAATCCATACATTTACAACAAAATACAATATTTTTTAAACTTTAGCAAAAATGGCTGATTTAAATGTTGAGAGTTATAAATGCTTAAGTCCATATTAACTGCCTAAATATTAATTAGAATTATTAGAATTGGCTCAAACATAAAGAAAACAATGAAATAGATGCTAGAAAACTGGAATTCTAAGCATTCAAAATATAAAGAATCAAATAATCAACCATTTTTGCTTTATGGCATGAAAGAAAAAAATACTTACTGAGCAGCTTAAGGCCGGGGAGCAATCAGGGTATTATTGTGGGATGGAACTAAGATATTCCAATTTTTATGCTGAAGCATTGCATCAGAAGCCAGCGTTTGCGTTTGCATTTTGTGATTTACAATGGCAGCACTCACTGCAATGATACATTACATAAGATGATCCAAGAAAAAGGCACGTGCTTTAAATAATAAATTAAGCTCATTACCACTAAATGAATGAAATAAATGTAAATACATAATAATTCTAATAATAATAAAAATAAATAATAAACTCATCATCCATGTGTAGAATTACAAAAACATGGTAAATAAATAAAAAACCAGACCAAATAAGCATAAAATAAATTAAATGCATACAATAAACAGAAACAGTTGAGGAATGTGTTATATACATAGCTGGATATAACACACGGTCGACTTTAGGCCCAGCTCACTAGATTATAGTATGTAATTCGCTGTATTTGTTGTCGCGAATAGTGCATATCACAGAAAAATATACAAAAATATAAGGATTGTCGTTTTCATTACATTGCAAAATTAGAGGAAGAACTAACATTCGAAGATATCAAGCACACGAAGCAACAGCTAAATACAAAAAATAATATAAATTCGTCTATTAAAAAATTTATACTAAAAAGACATGCAAAATAGTAAACCAGGCCCTGCCAGTTGCTACCCGTGAACAACTATCGAGTTTTGTCGAAAATCGAAACCCATAGCCTCCATTTACATGTACCCAAACAACAATTTTTCATACAAAAGAACCAATCACCGAGTTTTTTTTGCCATTTCGTGTTTCGTAAAAAGATTTGATTAAAATGTGAAACTACAAGGAAATTCCATTTTAGATATTCCGATCTGAAATGTGATTGTAGCACTGAACTAAAATATTATATTATGTACATCCAAAAAGTCGTTAACTGGTTCCGGTACAAATGTAAATTGAAAAATTAAATAAATCATTGCATTTCATACACAACATTAAACATTTTTAAATATGAAATAGTACTGTCTAAATCAAAATGCAATGTAAAGTAGCCTCTAACGAAATACTACCTGTAGAAAATGACTGCGAAGTAATACGGAAATATATAACTAATTTAGCATTCAACGAAATAGCTTTCAGCAAATCAGGTACAGTACATGAGAAGTATACAAATAAATAAAAAAATAGCACTCGGTTGATTGAATTTCATCACAGTTATACAGTACAGACTAGAATTGTTTAAGATACATTGGGAATTGAGGAGATGTGACTGTGAATAAGGACAATTAATGTGGAAAATGATAAAGGGTTCTTCTGTTAATCGTTCACATCATAGTTTGTTTAACGTGGAAAATCCACTCACCTTGATGAGGGACATATGGAACTTGTATTACATTAGGTGGGGCTGAGGGATATCCATAAGCGGCTACAGGGACTTGTACAATAGGAAATCCCATATGGTGGCTGTGGTTACCACTGTGACTACCTCCAGGTTGGCCGAACCCATGACCATTCGACGGAACCACAGTCCTAAAGTTGAGTGATCCACAACTTTGGTCAAAAACAACAAAATGGTAAATTGGGACTTTAAATAATTAAAAG
The DNA here is from genome assembly GCA_027743895.1 of Seira musarum. Classification (NCBI taxonomy): domain Eukaryota; kingdom Metazoa; phylum Arthropoda; class Collembola; order Entomobryomorpha; family Entomobryidae; genus Seira; species Seira musarum. The sequence goes on along the minus strand of JAHZMX010006278.1, from coordinate 33,238 downwards.
CTCAAACACTTACGTTGGTGCATTATGATTATTTGGCGGGGTGTTATTTGGCGGATGACCAGTATTATTGGGCTGATTTGCGCCATTCGGGGGCAAGTATTGCAAAGGAGGGTGCATTTGAGAGCCTCCAGAACCCTCTGTTTGGAAGGCAACCGGCATTACCCCTTGCGGCAGAACACGCATTACCTGGAAATTAATATATACTCCGTGCAGTTAACTATTATATTTTATTTGAATTAGAAATGCGTTAAAGATGATCGGAACTGTAATTTACAGAAGGATATCCTTGCGTAACAAAATAATGCGTGTTTGGAGGAGCAGCTTGTATAGCTGTGGCTGGCGTCAGAATTGGTGGTCCTGCCGTCATCTGTATTGGAGGTGTCATTTCTGATCTAGGTGGCATGCCAACTACACCTGAATCCAAAGAAATTGCAACGAAGCGATAAACCAAGTTTTTCTTTACACCAAAAAAAAAATCAATTATGTGACACTTAAGGGTTTACGACAAACCTTTTCTATGGCCCCCATGACGCGGAGTAGTCACACCAGAAGAGGTGGAAGAATTAGAGGAAGGTGTCAAAGCAGCTTGAGCATGACCATACGGTTGAGGAGGAGGAGCATACAACACTGCAGCAGGCTGCATTATTGCAGGCATGTATGAGGGAGGAAGAGGAGGGGCAGTCATAACCTGAGTGGCCGCGGTAGCAGGCGTACTAGGGGGACGAGGCGGCGTACTTGGTGATCTCTACAATACATTATTTGCCGTTTGAATTGCTAGGGATTTATATAATCTACAACATAAAATATATTCTCGACAAAATCAACGGATATGTCACTTACCGTACTGAACTTCGGATTAAATTCCTTGGCATTAGGATTAAAGGTAAACTTTTTCTTGGATTCTTCTCCAGATTTCGAGTCACTTGTAGAACTAGGTGTCTGATTATCTGAAGAGGCTGGACTGGTCATGCTACTAGTACTTGTGGGAGTATTCTCACTAACAGATATATTTGCAGTATTCGGTGTGTTAGGGGATGCTCTAGTTGACACAGCACTATTGGTTGAAGCGGAAGTCGCAACCGACGTATTTGACGTCGCTAAGGGGCTTGCAGCTGCCGAAGGGGGATTTGCAGCCTCTGACGTAGCATTATTAGAAGGAATAAGTGGTGGTAAAGAAGCAGGTGAGGGCTCCTCCTTTTTAGCTTTATTGGAAGAGATCGATGTGGGTGCTGATGGAGGACTTTGATTTCTTGAAGGAGCTGGTGCAGAATTTTGGGGTAAAATGTGAGGTGGTACTCCTACTTGCTGCGGAGGAGGATTACCTGGAGGAAGTCGTCGCATTTGTGGCGGATCCTGTGATTGTAACCTAAAAGTATTGCCGAATTCCTTCAATTTTGCTGGATCTAAAAACGAAAAAAAAAATACCAATGTTATAAAAGTACGACCAACCGGTTTACTGTACTAAAATCAAGCACTGGGGTAACCTTTTCGATCTAACGGCACTTGTTTATTCATTCGTTGTGGGCGTGGTCCGACATCTTCTGGAGGCCGACGAACATCTCCATGACCTGAAGAGTTCCCATATTGATTTGGTGGCGGAGCTCTTCGACTATCGAAATTTCTACGATCCTGATGATAAGCTACGTTAGGAGGTGCACCATAGTTGCTGCGAGGGTTTTGATTCTGATTGTATATTGGCTTTCTCGGCATGCCACTGTTGTTATTATTTGAATTATGCGATGGTCCATTATTGTTAGAAGGAGGATGAGGATGTGGGTGTGGATGCGGATGAGGATGAGACTGTGTTGGTGGAGGAGCACTTGCTTGCATATTATTTTGACGCCTTGAAGGAGGTACATACTTGTCACTTCTAAAAAAATAACAAAAAATATACATTAACAAGTACAAAAAACCAATTTACGTATCCTTTTCTCGTAAGCCTAAAAATATGGAACGTGGAAGTTACAAATGAGGTATTTTGAAAGAACAAGATTTTACTTACGGAACTGAACTAGTGTTATTGTTATTGTTATTATTGACAGTAGTATGGCTGTTGGAAGCATTATTCCTCGGCCTCACGACGGCCGAGTACGCCTCCTCTTCATCACCATTTTCAACTTGCGTCCTTTCCCAAGATGTAGTGCCCTTTTCTATTTCTTGTGCAATCTGGTTGGCTTGCTCTTCCATCCGCTTGAATTCCGTGTCATTTTTGTCAACTTGCGTTGTATATCCACTAAGGTCATGATTAAAAGAAGATACTACTCCATACTTTTCTTCGTTCTTTTTAAACATGTCCTTGGCTTCCCACCCATTCTGTACGTTTCAAATGAAATTAATTTTACTTCCAAATTCTAGTAATTGTTATTGGAAATACGGAAATAGGTACTTACTGCATTTGCTCCTCCTGCCGATTCTAGAGTTAGTTCGTCCGGAGTGTCGTCTGTGCATTCCCATGGTGTCAATTCTTTATCTCGAACTCCTCCTCCTCGGCTACTGCTTATTGCTGTATCTGTTGCGAACTCTCGCGTAGGATATGTCAAATCAGCGTTCAGACACTTCATCGACAGAACCTATTGAAAGACGAAAAATAATTTATTTTAAACTATCATTTTTGAAACCTTTATTTATTGCGACCATCATGATGATTTGATTATCCAGTAAAACAAGAGCAGTAAATTTGTTTGCATTACATCATCGATATTTTTATGTTATGGGCTATGTAGCCATAAACTAACGCTTTTCAGATCTCTGCTACCTTCGGAAACAAGACACCTTAGGGTCATAAGCATGCATGCTTTGCTAAACAATGCCTACCATTCTTCTCCAGTCTTGTCTAGAGTCTGGTTCACTGTCTCATTTGCTGTCTTCTGTGGACATGCTGATGGAATAAAAGCCACAGCTTTTCCAGAGAGTGAAATAGTGAAATTAAACCTTTTTTTTCATGTGCATTACTTCGTATAGAACGGATCTATATGTCAATGGATATATACCTGCTTACAAATACAATCGGGATAAAGATTACTGTCCCCATTTAGTCATGTCCATTAAAATAGCTTTGTTTTATCATCGACATCTTTATCAAAGGTAATGCTGTGTTTGTCACGTTTTGTTGATAAAGCAACTCCACATCCTCAGTATTTTTTCTTAACTTTGGCATCCTTAAAATGAGTCATCTTCAACGACAGCACATCATCTTCAAGTGAGCAAGTACTTGCACTGAACTGGCCGCATTTACTCGTTGTCGCCGTAAGTATTACCAACATGTATACGAGGTATGTATGTATTTCTAAAAAACATAATTTAATGACTCTTCCATTTTCTCCGCTCGATCACAAAATTCCTAACAAAATCACAAACATAGTACTATGTTCTTTAAAGGTTTTTGTGTTCTATCCAAGTTCAGTATAATCCTAATCTAACTGCACCTTTAGTATTTGACGTGTATGAATAACATGAAAGCGAAATAACTGAAGGAAATGATATACACATTGTTTTTTAGAGGCTACATCTTATCTGCTGATTCTACCCCAGTCTCCGAATTAATTCAAGGCTAATTACGCCTACAAAAAATGGTCACGTCTAGTAAACGGCTTCTGTCTTACCTTTTCACTGGGAATGACTAAGACGTCAAAATGTTTTTCAATAGATGCATCATCCTTGTTATCGGTTACAAGATGAGCGGCCTCCAAAAGAATTTCCATAGCTGATGAGAACGCCACATAGATGCCCTCATAAACCTCGCCATCGCGCGTTGTCACTTCCGCTGAGCAACCGATTAAGATGGTCATGTTATAATTGAAATAAGGGTCTTCCCCTTTACCTTTTCCGTCGATTCTGCAATAATACATTTTTCAGATTAATGCATGATACAATTTCTCGACATCATCATTTACGTATAATGCAAACAAGAGTTAAACAACGAACGTACTGTTTATTGGTGTGAGGCCGTTGCCCCTTCCCCTTCATATTATGCGCCGACTTCATGACGCGAGGCAAGATTTGGAACCGCTGCACTCACACAAAAAACTGGACGCGATAAATTTTGGATTTGTTTAAAAAATTGATTTAAAAATGTTACAAATTCCTACCCGACGATATGAACCTCGTCGGATCGATGAACGCGTGTTCCGCAAAAATAGAAATCTGTAAGTGTTAAATTTATTGCAGATAATGTCTTAGTAAGTTTCCACTCCCTCCCTCACTCCACTACTCCTCCTTATTTAATTAAAAATCCTACAATAAAATATACGATCTCTAGCTTGTCTTTTTTATGCTAGTTTAATTGAACTGTTTCGATGGTTGTAAGCAAAATACTAAGGCCAATAGAGAAACAGTTTTAAAAGACACAATATGAGAACAGTTATTGGCAAATATATTACTAAATATTTACGGGTTCTAAGGTGACACAATAGTCAGCACATTCCACACTGATGGTGACGTTGATGGATAAAATAAAATGTTATGGGTGTTCAAAAACTTATAAAATTTTACAAAAAAGGAATTGGAACCTTTCTTCAAACACTATTAGTGTTGAACTGATGGAGACAATATTATTATTATTATTTAATAATTATAATAATAAATGCTTGTGTTTATGGTGGTGATAGATGATGGTGGTTGTAAAATAGTAAGATTCGTAGAGAATGAGAGGAATAAGAATTTGGTACGAGTTAGGAGTTTTGGTGCGATGATAATGATGATGATGATATTGGCATGAAGAATTACTTCTGCTGCTGCTCTGCTATTAAAAATAGTGTTGTTTAGCTAGATGGAGAGAAGAAGACGAGAGAGAGGAACTAAAATTGTGAAGGAATTGTCCTGTATTGCACATACAATACACATACTATAATACTACAACAAAACAACATACTACTTTAATGGCAATCTCTCTCTCTCTACCCATACCATACCCGTTGCAATTGTGAGAGATGTGGAGAAGTAGCCAGCAGCATGCAGTAGTAGTAGTCGAGTCGCGAGTCTGCCTATGCCGAAGCTTAATGCATTTTTATATTATAATCACACATCACACCGTGCTTTCGCTATCATCTGCATTCATACAACGTTGCATAGTCACACGTATTCCATTCTACAACCCTACATTGCATTGCACTACCACTACAAATACTTACTATTTACTATACTTACTGGTTCTATGTTGGGTCTGATTGAATGAATGCGTTCACAGGATTATAATATGGAATTCAGTGAGAGGAGCGAGCCGAGCGACAAGAAGAGGGCCTGCGAGGCAAGACTAAAAAAAACTTTTCGTACGTACATAATACACAATAATATTTTCGTTTTCTCTATTTTTCTTCCTGTACGTGGAATACCCCCAGGCGAGGCAAGGGTTACGGTTAACAAAATGTAGTGACTAGACAATTTGTTTACGCTGAATACAAATCTAAAGTATTCTGCTGTCTAAACAGTTTCGAATTCCGATCAATTAATAACCACCTTTAGCAAAATGGCGGTTCAATTATAGTAATATATAATATTATTCCTTTTGTGCCTAATTGACACCGGACATTTTGATATCAGCAAATACTATGCAATGATATTTTGAACAAAGTCATTTAATTTCCCCAACATTCATCGCGCCCGAGGCGCATTACCCCAACTTTTCGTGCCTGGGGCATTGGCTGGCTTACATTTTTGACTCCCGCGTTACCTATGGCAAGCCAATACCCAGGCACCAAAAGTTGGGGTTATGCGCGTGAGGCACGATGAATGTTGGGAAAAATAAATGAGTGGCTCTTTGCTGTACGTAAAAAGTAGCTTTATTGCTTTCAATACGTTCAAAGCATAAATAGTTTTAAAAAGTCTTCAATTATAATTGTACGAATTTCCAAGAAAAAAACGATTTGTAGGTCATTGGTCATTTACTATGCACTATTTGGCCCCGATCTTCATTTTGATGATATGACGGGGCACTCCAAGACTTAAGATTTGTGTGTGATTTTTCCGTTATTACAATACGAAACTTCTTATTTTAAACAGTAGGATGACTGTAGAATCCGAAATTCAGATTTGTAACTAATCAGCGTAGAAAAAATTGGTGTGAACGCTATATTCCTTTACCGTAACCCTTTCCCCTTTGTAGAGTATTCTCGTCAGTCTGTCTAGAATTGCTTAACGTTACCACGATGCAGAGCTGAAGAAGAAATTTATGCATGTTGAGAGATGAGACAGAGCCGTTCGTTCGAGTTCACTACTAAAAAATCTTCAAAGGTGCATATTGCATTCAAAGGAATAAGTATATATTTTGCGGAATGAACAAAAGCAGAAGTGTGTGTGATGCGGTGGCGGTGGAGAGAAAAACTACATATACTCTTTTACCATTTTGAGAACCAAGTCAAAATCACAAATATACATTATATATATACTTATATATGCGATATGATGTACGATAACTTGGCATATTATATGAATTCAATACTCATGCACTTACTTTCCGCGAACATCGAACAGTTAGACTGCTCATTCACAAAACAAGTACCTTTATGCATCTTATTTTGTAAGCGCAAAAGAAAATGGATTAGAAATGGGCACTACAGACAACCGCGCTCCTACTGCTCTTGAGTGGTCAATTTCATTTTTAGAAATAAGTTAATCTCTAATCTCCGTTTTATTTTTTTGACTCTCTTATAATACAATAAGTACTATTTCTAATACTTCTGACTTTTGGTACTGTTAGGTTTTTTTTTCAATTTATCCAATTTATTTGTTTTAAAGTTTAATAAGTGTAATATGTTGATGAGTTGTCCCACCCACGCTGGTCACACTCGCTACCAAGCAATGCGCTTCAAATCGCACAGAACTTTTTGCATTAACATTCGGCATATTCTTAGGCAAAACTCAAAAAACTATAAAATAGTAAAAAAAAAATTATCTTTTATTTCACCCTGATAACTCTAATTTCCATTATTTTAGTGCAGCGTATATGCTGAAAAATGTCTATGCTGATAAATGCATCTATAATATAAAATACATGTACATATGATATTTTTGAATGAATGGCTAATCTTTGGTTTAAAACACGCACGGTTTACTTTTCGTTTTCATTCATAACGATATAAATATTTTTTCATGATATCTATTGTATATACATTGGCGAAGCTAATCATCTTACTAGTGTATGACATACCTACACTGTATGTATGTAGTTTATTTTTGTGTGCTGTCTTTCGCTCGTATTTCGTATATCTAGTCTTCAACTACCCAATTTTAATTCAATTCAATTTGAATTAGTAACTTATCATCGACAGCAGTGAAGAAGTTTTATGCCAGCAGCAGCGTTACTCTTGTTGTTGCACATCATGTTACTATCTTCATTCTTTTGAATTAATGCTTAAACCAAACGTAAAAAAGGCTTGAGCTTATGAATGCATGTATGCGATATCGCTTTTTTGAAGAGTAGAAAGTGTTAGATATTAGCTTAAAAACATACTCAAATTGAAATAGTGAAGAGTGAAGACAAGCGGCAAGCTTGCTACACGTTTGGTTTGTACACGACTCGTGTAGGGGCTCTGCCTGTACGTCAAATCATGAGATTTCTTCACCTCCCTCGTTCACTAGATTCGATTTACAAGTTTACAAGAAGGAAGGTAGAAAGTAACGGTATTTTTGAGGCCACGGTCCATTGCATGCGTCACATGCAAAATCCGCTAATATATAACCAGTCAAATTGTTAAAATGCAGTGCAAATCGAAATATACGTCGAGTATTTAACAATCCTCATTTTTTCATTTTCAAATCGAAAACGCGAATATGAAACTGCATTAAGCATCCAAAATCGCAACATGGATAACGGAAGTGCATACACAGCATCAGTCATCCACGATGACTCATCATCATCATCATTCATTATTTCTTACAATTTACAATTAAGTAATTTTAGACACGATTAATATGATAATCATGACAAATGATGTAGGCTATTTGGAATAATATGAACCCACAGAAATTGAAGTCGATAAATTGTGCAATTTAGAAAGACCTGCCCAATTTTAAGGAATAAGTTGGCATATTCGAAGCCAAAGCGCATATAATTATTACTTTTAAACTAATAATAAAAATGAAGAGTACATTTACATAATCATTTAAATGCCTTTAAAGTTTTAAAATGCTCTTATGAAAAGAAGTACATAATTACTTGCATACATATCTACTGTATTGACTTACTGAGCATGTGCATGCATTTACCCATGACATAACCTCTTGATGTCTTGATAGAAAATATTGTCTCATCATCACTTTTAAAACACGGAATGTGAGACGATGGGTTAAACGTTAAACTTGATAAGTTCAAAGCAGGAGAAACAGAAAGCAGAATCTGTTCTTTAAACAAAGCAATGAACATTTGACTCTCATGCGTGAGAACACATCTGCCGGCGTTTCACATTCATTTTAAGGTCGCGAGAAGCCATAACGATGAACATAAAAAATAATCGTTGTTTATTATTTAGTCATAAGCTCATAAAGTTCAGAATAATATGAACAAATCATTTCCTTTTATGGAGTTCATCATATAGTTTTGTTTTGTGATTGCCTCACTATTTCATTACATGGATTGCCTTTGATGAAAGAATAACATTCTTCTCTCACATTTTCATGTAGAAAAATATTTTACATCCTTCGACAAGGAAAAGGAACGGATCTTCCTTTTGTGTATGCTTCTTTGCAAAAAATGGAAGAAAAAAAAGATGCTACTGAAATCAGAAAGAAGGCTTATGACCAAATCGAAATTCTTCAGACTTCCCCACGTACATAAAACGTCATGCATTTTATTTTGGTGTCCGGCATATTGCGTTTTAAATAGACGTTTTGTGCCACTCTCTTTGAACCGATCTCGGAAAGCACAGCCCATAAATAATAAACTCTACGAACAACAACCTCGAAAAATCCTGTTTAAAATCGTTTCATGAAGCATAAGTTTTTTATATCTACCCTATCAGCAGAAATTCGAAGTTTCCACGACGACTACGAATGAAAAAGCTACTTTATATAAAGTAGGTCAAATGAAAGTTTTCATAACATGAAACTTCCTTTTATATTATGCTGAATTCACGTTATCCTAAGAATCTTAATCGGAAGTAGGAAAAAGGATGATAGATTGAACTGAATCATACTACAATTTGTGGTTACTATGGATTTCTCACTGTGATGGCATTCTTGATATAGTATTTGTTCTGAATTTGAGTTTTTAGATCCTCCTATTTAGTTAGATATATTTCTTGTCTGCCTCTGCATTCACATTCATTTCTTTCCTCTTTTATGATCGGGTTGATTAGTGTGACTATCTGAAAAACATGTAACAGACACTAGATACTACTGGACGGGAATAATAAAGCTCTTGACTCAAAACAGGCATGAAAAGACTACCAGTTTAGAATTTGTTTTATTTCCATCCAAAATATTTCTATTTCCTCTGCAAATGTGGGAATATAGACCCTGGATGTATACGTTTAATACTTTTATATTTGTATGAAACGAAAGTTGAATTGAGCATTGCCAGTACCCAAAGTCCTGTTTTTTCTTCTAAGGTGCTTATAAAAGCTATTTGGAGCAACATGAATTCAATACCAGTCTTTGGGAAACTCTGTGATGCTGGAAAAATGATTGTTGATTTTAAGTCCATTTAATCATCAAATAAAAAATTAATGAAATAAAAGACCATAATTGCATATCGATCTGGGCTTCATTTGACCTTAGATTTTAAATCCACTTCTTCTTCAGATATGCAACGTAGTCTAGTAGAAGGGTATGTTGAAGATATTTCTTATTTGATTTCGATTTATTCAATTGTTCCAACTTAACATCAGTAACAACTAAGAACACTTTTGACTTTACGTTTCTCCTATTATTCGCTTGCCTACTTATGTATTAATCAACAATATTGGCTTGTCATTTTTCTTTGGTGACCAAGTCAAGCAAGTGTGACAAGAGCTACTGATATTGCTATTTCTTTCGGTCTCACTTTAAATGTAGCCTGCTCGTTTAATAGCGAAACCATATGTGATGATCAAAGGATAAAATGATGAATGATAAGGATGATGATGATGGAGAAACGCGATGAGAATCTCCATGTGATCTATTTTACTATATGAGTACCTAAAAGGACATTTGGTATGTTAAGGCTTACTTTGTCACAAATGCTAGTCCTACTTTCATCGCTCATTGCGGAACATCAAGATACATGAGTCTAGTCCGTCAGCATTTATTGGAACAAGCTACACTTTCTCCTTTCCTCTTCAATTTGGTCTAGCTTGTCACTTTCGCTCAATGAGAGAAAAGTGGTATAGGAGGAGAAAGTAAAAAAGCAGAGAACGGAATCGAATGGTTGGGTAGAACTCATATGGCAATTTCTCTTTGAAAGCCTAAATCTTTCTATTCCCTTCAACGCAAACGAGCACATCACGAACGGTATCATGGACAAAATCCAATGCTATGCGAACATGAATGAACCACCACATAACTGAATGCTTGGGAAAAGCTTTGGGTTCTTTTCTTCAAAAGATGGCAAGAAATAGAATTAGAAGAAGCAATGTGTAGATAGGTACTTAGGCAGAAAAAAAAGCATGCAAAAATGTGGTCATCAAATGTACTTTTGGAACTCAGCAGTTCTCACTCCTGACAACTTTCCGTGTAATATTGTAACACGATTGCTATTCATGGTATTTACATAACGTGCCATGTTGCGGTAGCTAAGGCTAAACAGAAGCGATAATAAAAATGTTTGTATTCGCATACCTACCAACGCAGGACTGGGATTATGAATGCCAACAACAGCTTTCTCACATTTCTACAGAGTGAAAGTTAATGAGTTCAAGTGCTTCTTCAGTCATTTCCTACATTTGATTCTCATTACTACGCTCAAGGTTGGGGGATTGTGTAAGGAAACTTAAGAACGCTTAAAAACTATTCTTTTCGATTACTAAACTATCATAAAGTGAAAGTTTTCAGAAAAGTTTGAAAGCCTTGTGATTTTTAAATCGTTTCTTAAAAATAAGTACGCTGATTATTGAAATCTTACAAGTTCAATACTTTGTTTGTTCAAATGCTATCATCGATCGTTGCAATTCCGTTATTTGAAGACCAAAGGAGCAGGTAAATTTTTCATACGCCTTTGCTTGATTTGCTGAAAAGATTCATAACATATTTTCGAATATTAAAAGAAAAACTAGCCTCCTCTCATATTTTTCATGTCGGACGCCAGAGCATCACACCTTCTTGTTGAATGAAACCTGTAGGTCTGAAGTCTTAGGGTACAAATTTGTAATCCAAGTCCCATCAGTATGGCTGGGTTAATGTCCAGTACATTATTTCTTGCCAAGACATTAATCCAATCCAGCATTAATTCTTTGCTAGTGGTATAGTTAGCCTCAAAGGGGCTAAAGATGTCCAGGGTTCGCATTCTGAAGGAAAAATGTAAAACCCTAACCGATTTTCAAGCAGATAACTAAATATAAAACTTTAACTTCAATTTTAAAATTGCTGATAATAAAAGTTATTACTGCTTTCATTCCTTCGTTTTAATCGTTTATAAACATTTTGCATTAAGGTTAAACACTCGTGACGCAAGTAGTCCGCATGTAGGTTTGTATAACGTAAAAATTTCTTCGTAATTACTAATTAGTATGTATAATAATTGCTTACAAGATTATATACCTGCTGGTGCCTGTATCATTTCTATCATCCAATTGGTCCATTGCTAAATCAAAGCCTAACAACGAAAGCAACGTTTGTGAAATTAACCTAAAAATGATTAAAGTTGTATTTATGCAGAAATTGTTAGAATTTAATTGCAGAAGCGAGAATTTGACTAATCTTTGACATTTTTGACTCCGAAGTTTTGTTTTAAAGTCCCTTTCCGAATGAAAGGATTTCAATTTTTAATCCAGACTTGGACATTTTTGGTGACCGCTTACGTATCAGAGCAAAGCTAAGCATATTTAATGAGATTACTTGGACTCCACCGCCTGTCCATGAGCACGATAACTCGCGAAAGAACAAGGAAGCAACCGATGGGAATGTGGCTTGAAAAAATTAGTAAGACTCACACTCGTAAATTTTGAAATATTTTAATCGTCAATGGAAGCGGGTGGTTAGAACTTTCTTCATGTTAGAACATTTATAACCTGATTTGAACAGGACCACTTTCTCTACAGACTCTCAATTCGATATTTTGATATACTCTCTACAAAATATTTTCATGTAATTATGTTGCCGTGAGATTCATTCAAAGTAGCCATGAGTGCAGAAGTGCAAAAAACTGTTTATCAGGACAGCTTAAATAAGGCATTCAAATGAATTGAACGGTATTCTTATTCTGAAAACAACTCGCTAGTATGCAAGCCCTTTATCAGCTACGTAATTATAGTTTCCCTTAATTTAACTTCTTTAACATATTTTATTTTAAAATAATGCCACCTCACTAAATTAGTGCATGTTTGTAGTTCGGCTTATTGGTTTATGTGGTTCCTTTTACTGCAATTGTAGGCGCAGGACTTACAATTCAAGCATGCGCTAGTTTTATCATATCAACTTTAACAAATACGACAAGGCAGTAGCAATAAAATGTGCTGCGGTCTCGTTCAGAGTTTTAGTTTACACTAACATCGTTATAATGGAACATGGACCAACAACGGTTCATTAAAAATGCTACATCTTTTTCCCCAATCCGATTGTCCTTGTTTTGAAATTAATATCGCATAGCGTGTTTCTAGCTATTGCCAAGGGCATCATATAATATCTCTCGGTTTGTCTCCCCTTTTATCAAAGTCATCCTCTGAGGAAATCACATTAATCTTTAGTTGTTCATTACTACTGACTACTACCATCTTCCCCTTCGCACACAAGTGCGCTCAAGTAATAGTGTTTCACACACAGTCATGTCATGTCATTCCTACATTCTTTTATTACGTAGCTGACGTCATCAGCGGAGTATTGATTTCGATTGGCATGTCTGTGTGTCTGTGTGGACGATAACTGTCGAAGGACCTCAAATTTGAACACCGCTTCCTGGCGCACTGGGGACGACACCTATACTTTTTCAGTGTTTAGGCCAACTAATAACGGCCGGGTCCAAACGGTTGACAATTTTTTTTCAAATGACATATGAATAACATGAATTTTAAGAGCTCATTCGAAAGCGCTTGAAAAACTTAGTAAGGCTGTGATTTTAAATATGGAAATTGTTTACACGCCAACGGTAGGAAGCCGTTGAAAATGTTTTTCATTGCAACATATGGCATGTGATAGCTCTTTCTAAAGACCTGGAAAGGTTGAGTATAGCTGTTATTTTAATTTTTTTGAAAGTCGTTAACCGTCAACGGCCGCGGGCGGTTAAATCATTTTTTTTTGGAACATGGAGTGTGACATCTCATTCGACAAGTCTTTTCAAACTCTTTTCATATAAACATGTTGCAATGCCTTTCATGCGCAGAATTCGTGGGTTCAAGTGTAAGGAGCTGTTTTTTGACAGCCTATGGAATTTACCAGGCATTTAAGCAGTATTCTGGGGACAACTCTCTCGCTGTTAATCCTTTCAGCTACGTCGTTATCACTGTTTAACAGCTTTATTACGTACCAGAGCATCGTTTCATGAGTGGGGGCAAACATGGTTTCCCTTCATCCCTTTTCGCTAATGGATGCGATAAATATTTTCGACTTGTTTTATAGCAACCCGCAAAATTAATCATAGGTAATATAATTTTATATCGCGGGGTATCAAGAAAGCTTCAGTTACAATCTAAAACAACCACCTTCCTAATTACAGTGCTTTCATGTGATGTATTCATGCATATTATAGACGTTCAATATCAAACTTATTTCATGAAGAAATTTCCAACTTCTTTTTCTTAGTTTGACAGTTATATTCTCCCTTCTCTTCGTTATTTTTTGTACCGCCACTACTCGTTGGGCTAACTAAACACGCTTTGGCGACTTGACGTGTGCGCCATTATAGGTATATTCGCGAGTGAGTCTTAAAGAAAACGAAATCTTTCGCGTCTTTTGTATGACGCATATACAGGCAGTGCAAATAGACACATACTCACGATCTGCATTTGCTGATTTTTATGTTGACTGCGTCTCGTTGCTCTCCACGAGCACCATATGCACTAAATCACATCATTGTTAGCAAAATGTTATATTTATAACTATATACAAAGTCAACACATTGCATTGCATTGTCTCTACACTTGAAATAGTCCAAGAGATCTTTTTAAATAATGATAGTTCCTGTGGTAATGTGCTTCCTAGTAATAGCTTTGGTAGCATTAGTATTATTAGTTTATGTGCCCTAATAATGAGATAATAATATCATTTTTCTTTCCCTTGCTCATGTTCGTAAAATGACAAAGTAACAAAAATAGAAGAAGCAGAATGTAGATCTAGAACTAACAAAGCCCATGGTTGTACTGCTTTTTCTTGAGCTTTTAGTGGTGGGGAATAGAGATATCATGGAAAAATCCATTTTACTATTCTGCAATATTGCAGTCTGCTAAAAGCCAAGTTTTTTAAACGATTAAACGTAAGATGGTTTATTTTTGTCAAAGAGGAAATAAATTAGCTTCACTAGGTCCTTCGTAAAATATCAATATTTTCTTTCGATTCTGTAACCAAGCAAAAGCACAATACAAAATAAGTATACATCACACAGACATAAACATATATAAAATACATATGCAGAAAGTGTCCATTAACTCGGAGATGTTTGGAATGCTTTGGCTGCGATGAAAAAGGTCATTTTCCTGAAAATCATTTATTTTTAATTGTTCCCCCAACCACCTACGCAACAACTGTACCACATAACTAACCTTTAGATTGGTCTATAGACAAAAATAACAACTACATACTCCCACGACAAAACTAATATGTATTTCAACTTCTTGAACTCAACAGTCAAAGTCTAATAAAACTGTTACAGCTAATGCGGCGTAGCTGAGATACAGACTTAAAGATGTTGTTTTCAGAATACTGTTTTGGTTTTAATACCTTTAATGGTCATTGAAATTGTAATGTCTCTCAAGTTCCATAAACTGCCATTTGAAGCAGTTCTTTGCTTTTCTTTATTACTTTCATTCTTTCATGTGCATTTCCTTACAGCAGCACAATAAAATACAAAATTGGTACAGACCCTTCAAATGATCAGGTGCCGCAGCCACAAACCATGTTGCATTGAAAAAGTTTTCAATAGCCTTCTGAAGTTGATAGTTAAAACATTTAAAAATTCTAATGCAGTCTTGAGCCTTGCTCAATTTGTCAAGGACAAGCTATCACAAGCAAATTACATTTTAAATAAATTCAACCTTTAATCCTGCCTGTAATAGTTGACCGATTTTGCTGAATAGAAATAGGTGACGTTTCCAGTAACCTTTGTTCCAAGTTAAAGGGTGATCAGATCACTTTTGACGGTTGGTTATCAATCGCATTCACGACAGACGGTCAAGCTAAAGTCAATACTAGCTTCGCTTTGATCATCCACGTAATAAGTATAAACTAAGTTATGAATGAATTATGACATGACGCAGAGCTTACATGCCATATTAAACCATAGCTTTTGGCTTCAGTTTGTGCAAACATTTTGTCGGAAAATCCATCGCCCACTCGCTTAGAGGTATGTAATTGTATTGAATTAGAACTTGCTAGTGTCCACCATTTCTATCATGCGCATTATTCATATAGCTTCTGTGTACCCTTTATAAAATTATACGTTGTCAATTGTAATTTAAGTAAGTAATTTAATAAAGCTGTTAGAACTTAGAACAGTTGTAGAGACGAAGCTCAAAGGGTTTTAGAATAGGAGATGGATGTTTTTTAAACTGCTGTGTCGCAGGTTCTTTCATGCCTCATGGATAATTAGACTTATCTCAAATGATCTGATCTATTGCAGTAGACATTCTTTCACCACCTTCAATTTAAAAAAATTCTTTCTTTGAATACAGCATGGTCGAAAACTACAACGCGCAACTCCCAAGCCCATAACTATAACCTCACCAAATTGAGTATACAGACGTTTTGAAAAACAGGCAATCGATTCCAATACTTTTTAGAAGGTTATAGGCATGGGCACGAGTAGTGGGGATGCCCCCGGGGTAAGGGGGCGTGGTGAAAAAAATAGTGGCACCATAAAAAAGAATAGTTTCCACAACGTCAATGGACTGAGGTATTTGGCAGCGACCGCTTTCCTATTTTGAACAGTATGCTTGACAAGAGCCTGAATTTGTCGACGGTCACCGTTTCCATTTCAGGTTTCACAGTTTCGCTCATTTTTTAACAATTGAATTATATATCAAACAAGCCATAATGCATAGGTATGTATGTGATAAAATTTCAACCGTTACTCCTGTCGTCAGTAATGGACTGAAAAGTCACAAGTGTCAGCGAAAGCGTACCTTTGTTCCAAATTTGAAATCAATCAGTAACGACTTTCGAAAGTTGTCGGGCCCAAAGACATGGAGAAGGACACGCCAAAATTAATACACCACTGATAGGTCAGGCTCGTAATTTCTCGTGGTATCCAAGTAAAGGTGCACAAAATATTTCGCTAGAAATCAGTTAGCCATACTTCTTTCAAATTACTTTGTACGCCAATTGCTAAAACATGCAACCTTTCTAAATAAATATTCCGTATAGAATAGTAAATTCATGTATGAATTTATCATAAAGTAAGGCAGTAAGTATCACAACTTAAGCAATTAATTTAAACGAGAACAAGTCTGTTCAAGTGTTTTGAATCCAACAATGAAAAGTAATTCAGAATGCCTAGCCCTGTGTTATGTGCTTATTTAAATTATGTAATCATTGCAGCATAAAGTAGATCATTTAAAATGGAAACTTAAATACTGACTTGAATAAAAAGAGCTTGAGAATTCATTTGCTTAATATTTTGTTGGGTGTAGATTTAATTTTTTTATTGTCAATTGTAATGGTGTTATACATTTCGAAGTGATGCAACGACTTTTAAGTTGTCATGACTGTACTTGTACTTGAGATAATGCATAATTACCTAAATTTTTTACAGGTTGTTTCCAAACTGGATGTAAAAAAATTTTAGTTGAACTCACACACTCTCTCCACTGTGAACTGGCTACATTGCTAAAACAACATGATTTTTTTTATTTTGATGAAATTTCAGTGATTCGACCGCTTAAGTTTTATCTCTATCATAAATTATGTTAATCATCAGTCTAAAAATTGCATGTTTGGCGTGCAAAGTGCAAAACGTTTGAAAATACACTGTACACACATAAACAAAAGCCAATTACTTCTGTTCACAACCACCACAAATAATTTACTGAAGATATCTCAAGCTCATTCAGTGGAACATTTTTTTTTGTTAAATAGACAGACAGATTGCAGACATAATAGAGAGAACAATGAATGAACTACATTGGACGCCATGTTTTCATACGCCCACACTAAACGGAAAAATAATCAGACTGGTAACAAAATTTAAGATTTTTTTCTAAATTTTTTTGGCGGTATTGTTACGAAAGCATTTTTAATGTAATTATACGAACATAAAGTTAATAATGAATGTGTTTTAAAGCTAATTTAGAGAATTTTTTTATTGGATTTCTATCGTTAAACTCAGCAAAAGATGGAGCCGTTTAAGGCGAAATTCATCGTTAAAAGAGATGACTGATTAAAATAAATAAAATGCAGTCAGTATCATTGCATATTCAGCACAAAATTGTGTAGTAAATATTAAATATGAGGATAATTCACTGTAATTGAAGATTTTGTATGATGCAAGGCATCCCGTGGTTCTATTTTTACCTGTATTACAAAATCACTATAACATCTTAAATATCTTTTGGTTCAATTAGATTTTTTGTATTGAATTTCGTAATTACATCTAATCGATTAAAAAATACGAAATATTTTAGTAATGAGAGAACATATTTATCGGATAAATGTTAGAACTTGTCTAAAGTTCAATTTGAAAGAAAATTCCCTTTTATGGCCATTATAATTCCATTTTTATATAATCAATCCAACTCAGGGTAACTTTAGCATTTCTCTTTTCGTCAGTCCCTAAGCAAAGAATTTAATTTGTGTAATGAGCTGATTAAGTTTAAGTTTGTTAAGAATGAAGATTTTGAGAGCCCAAACTGCAACTTGAAAATCGTATCCCTTTTGTTCGAGTCGGGAATGCTTTGCAAAGTAAAGGAAAGGGGTTTCACCCTCGGTCCTTCCAATTAATGAAAATCATCACCGGTCATAAGAGGAAAAGTAATTTGCTGGAAGGTTTCCTTCCTCAATGTTTGTTATTTCATGAGCTTCAAGAATTACAATAGTTTACCTAATATGCAATCCAGTAGGCTGTCATTGTTTATCTATGGTTTTTTCTATGTGCTTACTTACCGAAAGTTATTTTTGTACGTTTTCGACTGACTGAGCACGAAGCTTTCGTTGATTCGTTGAATTTTCCATCAAGTTGATTACGATATTAAAGGAAGTCTATGGGAAAGGATTTACGCAAACAAAAAAGGAAGGAAGCACGCTGAATGAATTGTTATTACTTGACGACTTTTCAATTGTAGATGGCTTCTATAATTACGTGATAGAGTGACGACAGCAAATTATTTATAAAATTAGAAACGTGGATCGACATTGCCTCAAGGATGGTACATATATAAATCCACAAAAGGTCTTCAACGTATTCGCAACATTATTTTAACTGTTTTTTTATCAATGATCAAGGCTTGGACCATGAAAAATTGCTTGACTATGCAAACAGAATATTACGTAGAGGAAAAGGGAATGAATGCCTGACGACGACGTTTGAAGAATGATACAAAACTCTGCGATCGTGGCTTATTGTGATAAATCTGATGAGCTTTCCTATGTTCTGTTGTAATGATAATGATATCGATCAAATGTACTACATATGTTACGTTACATATCCTGACGAATGACATTTAATTACTTACTGAGTTTTCCCTTTCTTTCTGACATGTTCTTTCTTCATTTTGTGCTAAACTCGTCGTCAGAGATAATGATAAGAAATACGGCGAATTGGGACTAGTTAGTGTTCTTGGATTTGAAAAGGTTAAGGTAGATAGATTGTTGGATTCATGACTTGCACTACGATTCTTACATTTCTATGTGTAGATGTTCCCTTCACACGTGAGAAATAAAATCATCATGATAATGCCGATGTAACATGTAAAAAGGAAATCGATCACTTCGGACATTCAGACTGAGGTATTATCGGTAAAGGTCGAATATAAAAATTTGTCTCCAGCAGATGAGTCAAAGGAATCGATAAAAAGAAGAGCAAAGAATTTTCATTTTGCCCATTTTATGGAAAAAATCAAATAGACAAATGATAACATCATAAATGGGAGACATTGTGTCAATGCAAATACTTAGGCATATATTATGCATTACGTTTCTGCTCGAGAAATTAAACACTCATCATGTCATATCATCAATCACTATATTGTCTGGGCGGAAGGGCATTCGTATAAAAATATTGGCGTTGTATTATAACATTGTTTTCGATGCTTGGTTGGTTTAGGATTGAAAGGCAAAGGACTGCGATTGCGACGACACAAAGAAGGAATATTTACTTTAACAGATAATACCTTGCTCACGAAAAACTAGACAAAGGAAACATCGAATATGACGCAAAATCAACCACATGCACACATTATAAATAAGTCTCTTTTAAATGAATAGCCTTCATTTCATTCCTACCAAAATTTATAGAGACTTTTAAAGGATCGCATGCATAGTCTAACCAAAACATAGCAGTAAGGGTTGCTGCTAAATTGCACCTTTTAAATGGCAAAATGTAAAATTAAGCAGTATTTTTGCAGGTTGTGGCACATGAAGTGTTTTTACATTGGAATACCTATAATAAACTTAAAATTTTATTGTATGATATGTTATCTTACTTCCATTAAGTAAGTGTTTTAAATTAAAGGTATAAATGCAACCTTAACTAAAGACTAAAAGGAGCAGAGAGACTTGCTGATCCAAGATACAATGTTAAGACCCTTTTTATTTTATCGCCGTGCTTATTGCAAGTATTAACGCTAATTCTCATGCATTCCGTTTGCCTCGTGCAATAATGCCTATGAATAATGATTATGGTTTATCATAACATCGTTCATTCACTAAAGCTCTAACTACATTCTTTGTTCAGTGAGTCATGCAGCGTGTCGAAAAAATTGCCAAGTGTTGTTCCTTATTCACCCTGTGTAGTCGGAGACAGACAGTGAGAGACGCTTTAGTCTAACAGTTTAAACAAAGTTTGTTTAATAACGTAAACAGTAATATATTTTTTCTAACAAAAGGAAACAAAGTGCTCGTCATTGTCAACGTCCTCAACAACAAAAAAACGTAAATTTGTCGCGGTAATCGTGGTGTTTTTTTTTTTTTTTTTTTGCGAAAATGCATAGAGTTATTCTCAATCGAGGTCTTTATAAATGATGATTAAATTTCCTTGAATTAAATTTGTGAGCGAGGGGAACCCCAATAAGAAGTACACACTTATACTTATACAGTTGTAGTAATCCATACTAATTTTTTAAAAGTTTTTTCCCTTAAATCTCAGTTCTAAAGGCGTTTGAGAGTTTCATTTATTCAGAGACAAGTAAGCGGTAGCCCCATTGAAGGTCATTGTGTTGGCATCATATTCATTGCAAATTATAAATTGGGTGGAAGTATTACTGGTATATACGTGAATTGTGACGAATAGCTTCATTTGATACTTTCATATGGAAAAAATCTGTATGAATTGGTATTCGGAAGAGGGTCTTTCTTTCAGTGCTCAATTTCGCTCGATTCTTACGCATCACGCTCGAATCAAAGCATAAAATTTAGGAGTTGAAGCATAGCAAAGTATATGTAGTTCAAGATTGGAAAGAAAGAATATAAAGTATATAGTTTTTTTAGGTATGTTCTCTGAAAGAATCTCAAAAGTCTCACAATTCCATGTAGAAATATTAGATCAATCGACATTTTCTTAGTCGTTGTGTGCATAGCATCGTTTTCCAATCTGTCGGCTTCGTTCATGGCCACAGTCACGAAAGTAGTTTTCTCTATTGGAACAAGTAATATTATGAAATTGCTTAAGGTTTCATTACCATTATAACTTGTTTTCGGTTTGTTTCAGGTAATGGAAACATAACACTACCAGTAGCCGCCGCAACTACCATCTTGAAAAGTGGTTGCTTTATTGCCTCAGCGCTCTAACTATCGCGCATCGAAATAGCCGCAGCAGGAGGAGCAGTAGTAGTGGAAGCCGTTGTCTGATGATGATGTCGATGTCGACGTCGTCGTTGTCTTTGATAAGTACCGATATTAGTGTTCTCTTCCCTCATTCTGCTTAACTACACATGAAATCGAATCTATTGGCTTCAAAGACGTTAAAGACAAGGGAAAACGAGCTTGGCAAAGGGAAACTGGTATTGATCTATTCCGGATAAAAAGGAACCAGCATAACTGGAACGAGCAACTCTACCAGAAACAAATACTGTTTATTGACGAGTAGGAAACTAAAAGGAAGAAATAGAAGAAATAAAATTGAAGCACGTAACCAAAAGTCCAGAGAGGTGTCTAGGTTACAATATACAACCAATTTCCATATATACATTTCAAACCGAAGGCTAAGGCTGCTGTGTAAGGTAAGGAAACCTCTTTGTCAGCCATTTACGATGTTGAGGTTTTCTCGGTATGTTGGACGATGATGAGGAAAGGGGACATAATAACCAACCAAACTTACAACAAAATTGACAATAGTGGAAGGCCTGGTAGACGAAAGGCGAAGTGACAGGAGGAACGAATTAAGGCTTATTAAATTGAACTTGTTTGAATATTATGAAAAGTATTGAATTATGAAGGCAGAGCGAAAGTGCTAGGAGTAAGCGAATCGACAAGAAACAGCCAACAAAGCTTGCCTATATTTCCTTGTTTCAATAAACCGACCATCATACCAAGCAAACCGAGCTGAGTGACGAAGAAATAAGCCAACTGCTGCTGGAGACGCGGACGGTGAAGTGAAACCCCATTACAACCAACCAATACAAAAAAAATAAGACGGAGAAGAAGGGAGAAAACGGGAAAAAGTCGGTCTTTACTTGTTTGTCGGGTTGGTTTGTCCTTTCCCTTCATTTGCTCAATTGGGGTGAAGAGAGGAGAAGAACGGAACGGTGCTCTCGCTGAAGGCTGACGTGTGCTCGCTCAAGTAATATAGTTCGTTTGCATGTGTTTCCTATAGTTCAATCTTTCACTTTCCCTCGAGCTGCGCGCACACACACACACGTTCTGGCAGGAAACTTTTTGGTCGACGTTTTAGCAAATTTTAACAGCTAGCCCCTAGCAAATAAAAAGAAATAGAATTCTTTATTTTGAAAGCCGTTTCGAAATTATTGTTCATTTTGTGGGGCCTACTTGCATAAGATTTTGAGTGCCGACAGATCATTTTGATTGTGGAGTTGTAGAAAGAATTCTAAAAGTGGAAAAAGTGAAAAGCAACAAGAATTATTACTTAAAACATCAATAGAAATTTGCGAGTTTGTCATAAACAAGGTGAATTTCAACGGGATTATTATAACAAAGTTGTATGTTATGAGAGGATTGTGACAAGGATAGACTTGTTTGTTCTTTTATTACCTGCCACACCACAATATCTTGATAGGATCTGGTGGTGACGTCTACATTGTGCTGCCTCATTAAATCCAACATTTCAACTGAAGCCATCGTTCTGCAACAAGCAAATCCGATTTAGAGAAAGCAAAACAGACAGGTTCTTAAAAAAGCGTTGTCACTCCACCAAGAAAACACAATGACGAGTGTTGTCAGCAAGTCGAAGGAAAACTTTTACCGACAATCAAAGTCTAAAGGAGAGTCAGTTATCACAGGTAAAGTAACATATATATATATATCATTTGTTTGCTGAAAACGTTTCATTTGTGTTTTTTTCGAATATAGCAATCATACTTGTACGTGTGCGCATTTCAACTAGTAGATAGTAAACATGATATCATCTATTAATAAACCTTATTTGTTCCAGAATGCATGAATAACCGGTGAAATATTCCTCTTGTGCACTTCATCAAGGGAAAATGAAATAATGAAATATTAAAATGCAGAAAAAGCTTCTAGTCTAAAATTCGCGAGTAGAATAGATAATGAGAGACTCTCATGTCATATTACTGAGTAGTCTATAAAACGAATTAGTTCTTGTTACTTGCGCTACCCCAATAGTTTTGTACGAGCACTTTATATGTATATTTTAAAATGAAGGATGAGTGGAAGATTAGTAATGATAATGGCATTTATGTATACGACTTTTTATTTCTGGTAAATGTAGACTGCACAGAATGTAAGGCAAGGTTTACAGTTTCATTTCACAATCATTTGGTAAAGTTGCCGGAGAGTCCATTTCACCTTTCTTTTTCATGATATGAAAATGAAAAGAAAGCTTTTAGAATTCTATGGCTTTCATTTTAAAAAGGAACAATTTAAGTTTTTTAGATTGTGTCAACCTTTCAAGAGCACCATTGCTTTTTGTCTAGAAGCAAAAGTTAGTCAACTAAAATGTGTAGTAGCAAATGAGCGGTGGGTACACACCTGAAAGGGAACTACAAAGTCATCCTCAAAGGTCTTCGTAGCTTTCTAATTTGTTTAAAAATGTTCGTGTGCCATACAGTATGCGTACCTAAGTTCGCTCTAACCGTAATTACCATTCTTCTCTTGAGTGGATTCCTATGGGAAATTTTTTGAATGCTTTAAAACAGTACCAATAGTTTTTGTTCAAATGTTACTGCATTTCTGTTCTGGATCATGTTGTTCCACTCCATTTGTGGTTTGTTTTGGTTACCCATGCAAAAAGAAGAATAGAAATTTGAAGAAAGTGTTACATAGCTTTTCATTCGGGATTTTTTTTTTCATCAAACTAATTTCGATGTCATTAATTCGGTACACAAGAAACCAATGGAACGCAAACAAAAATAGTGTCTTATTGCGTGCTTTCTGACATTTACTAGGCATCATTCTTCAACATAGTCATTAACAGGATTGTTTTTGTACTTAATTTCGATTATATATGCACACGAACATTAACTTGAATTGCAAGGTTGAAGCGATTTTCAATGAACCCTACATCTTTGTGAACTCCCACTTGCATCAAGCCATAATCATCAAATGAAATTATTACTGGCAATGTAGAATGTCAATTTGAGGATTGATCTGTCTGGCTACACTTCCTGAAATAGAACCTATATATAGCTTTATTCTATTTAATGGACTGAACTTTGCTGATAAATAATCAGCAGTTGTAATTTAGAATGAAATGCTTTGTTAGGCGCATTATTTATGACTGGTGATAGAACATCTGCTCCAATGGCTACTACTACATCGAGAGCAATAACACATGTTAACATGTTTGCACATTTACATTTTTAATTGAAAATTCATTTTCCATGCTACAAAGGGGTATGTACATAGTTATTTTTGTGTAAAGACAATGTAACGAAACAAGTAAAATTAACATAATGAAGCAGGAGCCTTTGTGCAGACTCAAATACTTAATATTTACATACCATATCTCAAATAAATTCTCGGAAGTAATTGCGAAAATTTGCCTTTTTGTTTGAAACTAGGTCACCAACTCTGTTTATTCTTAATACCTACTATTACTTAATGTATATCTACATATTCAGACATTCACATCATTTATGTCACTTGCAAAAGTTAAAATATTTTTAAAAATTCAAACAAATAGAGGCCATAAACTTTCTCATGAATAAATGGGAAAAGATTGCCGGTATGATTTTCTGTAGGATTCACCTTGATTGTAAATGCAGAAAATGGAAAGCACAAGAAATCGAGACACATTTATTACAATATTTTTATATATTAGTCTCGGTTAAAACTTCCTTGTCCTGTACTTTCTTCTCCTCATCATGTAATAGCTACTTTAACTTTCATTTTCTTTTTTAATTTCGTGATATTCATTCGAAGGACTCAAAAGAGCTTCACTAGTATTCTTCGAATGCAATATTTTTCGTGCTAGTATGACTGTATGACACTTGAGCAATGAAGTCTAATATACAATTTACACCTCTACTTGGTACATTTCTACAACATTTCGTTTGGGGGACTAATTAATGAGTATGACGCATTGGAGTAGTTCCACCAGCAAGTCTCCATTGGAAGGGAAACACAAGCCCACTTTTATTCTTACTTTAAGACTTTAATGGATGTGTGCCGAAGAAAAAGTTTTCAAAGAAAAACGCCTACATGCTAAACTTGTTTTACTTAGCAAATAAATGGCGACTAGTGACAGTGCAAAACTTCTGAAATACGATGGTGGTCAATAAGGACCTTGTTATTACTATTAGCAACGTTCGTAGTTAAACTGAATGAGCGGAGTGGGGATGCAGTAAATATGCATGAATATGAAATCCATTCTACTGCTTCGTCTTCGTTTGATTTTACGTTGCTTATTCTATAACGGTTAGTTAGAAGTTTAATTTTTAAATGAAATTTTACTTTATTTTCCGTCTTTTTGAGTGCAAAAACCAATAAATCCAAGGGGCCTGATTGTAATGTTATGTACTTAACCCCCTTGAATACTCACGATGAGGGACTTTCTTTCATATAGAAAATCTAAAGAAAGAAAGACAGGTTACGATCTTATACCCTGAACATAGTAAACTTCTTTTACTATGGTTCCGTATGCAATGGCACGAAATAGACCCTGCGAATTCATCATTATAATGATTCAACTCATCTCAAGCTGCTCAAAAAGATTCTAACTTGTCATCCCTTTGAAAAGACATGTGAAACTTTTAGGGATTCTATGCAGGAAACCAAATTTCTTCATTGTGTTTGATGTTGTGCCAAGAAAATTGTCTCGACACTTAAGTCATTGTTAAGGAGAATGGTTTTCATATAGTATCTATTTAGAAAGTGTGAGGGATGTAAGTATACATCCATTATTGTTTTTATCATTTTCAACAACTGTTTTCGAAAGGAGAAATCCAACAAAACAGACCGTAATAATGCCGAGGGAAATGAATAACTGAGGATGTTATTCATAGAAAGGCTTCAGGAAGTGAACTTTTCTCTTTGAACTGTTTTACAATAAAATCACTGTTTCTTCTCACTCCGCAGTGTCCCCCTTTTTTCATCCCTTTCTTTTGTTCATGTAATATGCATGTGCAGGGCGATTCGAAGCATATGTCTTTTCCACCTTCTTATTTGAGTGACAGACAATCCCAAAACTAATTACGAAAAAAGTTTCTGAAAAACGCCCCATCAACTATCCACATCCACCGTGGTACAGTTTAAGTTTACAAAGAAAAAGGAGGACATTTCCATGAGAAACACTGGCCAAAAAGAGACAACATTTCTAATGGGAGGTCATGCTGCAACACTTTAGGCTATAGAGAAAGTGCCAACACCAAAACCAAATAGTAAAGAGATCATCATCCCCGTACCAGTCAGAACGTGTAGCAGTGTTACGTACTCGTTACGCTTCTGTTCTGTATGGCATCCTACATACTCTCACTTATTGTTTCTTTTAGAGATGATAAAAATATGAAATCCATTGGTCGTGTAGAAATAAGGAGACTTCTTCAGAGACTACAAAACAACATTTGCAGTGAAGTAACGTTCTTCGTAAAATTCATCTCTTGCTTTTCTCCCATGTTGGCTTGATGACACATTAAACTCCTTGAGTATCTACACTTTCACAAATGTAGTGTTCTCCCTCACTAGTTCTGAGATGACTAGTTTTTGGAACTACATAGAGATATTGTTTCTCTTACTTGGCTGTCATTAATGTCATGTCATTAAGCTTTCATTTTAAAAACTTTTTATTGCTCCCATTTACTATTTTCTTTTTAAATTAAAGTAAACACAAATGTTACGTGTATGTATATGTATGACGGACAGAAGAAACTTGAAGCTTCTGCAACATTTACGTTTGGGATCTCGCACATTTTTCAAATCCGTACTCAACGCATGGAGACAACGTGTATATAGTTACGTAGTAGTAGTAGTAGCTATCCAATTCAAGAATGTACGCTTATTGAAATTGAAGGAGAGAGACATAATTTCTCTTGCTCTTTGTTCTTTTCTCCATTTCAATCTTCT
The DNA here is from genome assembly GCA_027743895.1 of Seira musarum. Taxonomy (NCBI): domain Eukaryota; kingdom Metazoa; phylum Arthropoda; class Collembola; order Entomobryomorpha; family Entomobryidae; genus Seira; species Seira musarum. The sequence goes on along the minus strand of JAHZMX010006278.1, from coordinate 6,115 downwards.
TTTTTCACGAGGGGGGCTTGCACAAGTACCTTGACATTTTGACATATGAATCCAACTCGTATACATAATCTGTTTTTGAGTATACTTCACTTTAGCAATTGAATTTGAAAGCAGAAAACAAAATTCATCTCTTACATTCCATCCCTTTGAAGGGATTCTTTTCATTTTCATTTTGTCCTAGAAAACTGCAGGATTTTATAAAGATCAAACTCTTTCATTAGTTTGTGAAGTGTGCGAGAGAGGGTGAAGTGATGGATTAAATTCGTGTGTAATCAATTTTATTTTTTAGCTATTCATGTGCTTATCTACTTTTGCTAAATTGAATTTGGGACAATGAATGAGAACTGATTTTTTCTCTTCTTTTCTTACAGAGGAACAACTTCTGAAAAAGGAGTATATCAGCCCGGAGGATGTACTTCGACTCAACAAGGTTACCGAAAGTAAGTTTTCAAAGTATGTTTTCACAACCCTTATTTTTGAGAATGTGACGCAGGTAAATTACAAACGTATCTCAAAATGGGCTTTTGTGTAATGTAATATAAGTAGCGTTCAAACGAATTACTGCTTACGTGTATATTACGCATTTCTTTACTGATTAAGAACTCGTGAAATATTATACATATAACAAGAATTACATTGGGTACTTTAGTGAGAATGATAAAATGAAGTGTGAAATGACAGGAAGGAAAATTGCGTTTTTGAAAATACAATGAAAATGTACATGGCATTTTAATAAGATGTTTCCAAATTTTAGAGTTCATGCTAGGGTAGCTTATAATTTTTTAAATCTTTTTACGGCAGCTAAAATTATCAAAACTTTCAATATTGTCTTATCTTGTCATACAGTTAGAAAAATTTCATAAAAGTACACACAATTTTTTGCTGTTACGAGATTTAATTTTATGATATCTAGTAATTTTGTGGTTATCCAATTCCATTTTACGCTAAAATCCCTGTTTCGTAAAAATAAATAAAACCTACATTTTGTTGTTTAGAATCCTTTTTGGTAGAGGAAGAAGTTGCGAAAGTTTCATGGCCCGTATTCTGGAAAGAGTGGGGAGTATTGACTGACTTAGGTAATTGAGTTGTGGATATTTGAGAAGATGTAATGGTGGTTTTGACCTGCTGCAAGCCCTCAACAACTTTTGTTTTCCAGTTGTTTTCTACATTGAAGTCATTGTTGCTTTCTCTCAAACAACAAAAGTACATTTTTACTTTTATTTTATGACGGTCTGGTCATATGTGTAGTGCAGAAATGGTTACGAAAATTGCAACGTAGTTAACCACCTTTCTCACGATGACGCTGATTTACACATATCCATTGAGTAAAAATAACTCTGTAGTTTGAAATAGCCCTACAGAATATTTTTGCTCAATGATGGTGATTACAGCCTTGTCTAAAATCTCACGAAAAATGTAACCCTTAATCTTAGCGCAAGGAATGGAATACGACTAATACTATGTATAGGTATTATACTTATATTCTTTGTTCCCATAGAACGAATCTCATTTCTCCTCCAACGGAAGAGCTTTATGAATCATTTCCCGTCTTTTCTTTTCGGCCAATTTTTTACGCTTCCCATTTGGAAGTGCAAAATGTGGAATCGGATCGTTTTATAGTGAGATGAAAATAAGCACTTTTCATCTCATCTCGCGTGAATAGTTTTGCTTTTGATCGAAAGTATAGAAACAGTACTGAATGACAAGGACAATACAATATACAATTATTCAAAACAAAACAAGACAAGAATTTTATTTGTTTTCTTTCTCGCAAAAGTATGATAAAAAATATACTGGCAGCCGTTTTAGGTACTATACCACTATACGTCCTTGATACACCCATAATTTAAGTGATTTCATATTCCATATATTATTCTACTTCTTAATCTATCATCGTTTTCAATGCCTCTTAAATAGTCCAATTTATAGTGAAAGAAGAATGACAGGATGAACGAATAAGCACTTCTTCTTTCTGAGGATTTGCGTAATATATTGACACGTAAGGAGGAAAAATACGTTACGTAATTTCCTCCCAAAAAATCAATTTCGCGTCTATCAACATCTTTTTCCTATTCTCCCTCTGCGATGAAAGAAATTTACAGCTTTGGATAATATATTGGGATGTTATTCTTTACCTGAGTAATCTTACGTAGATACAAACATCCTTTTGAAAATGAGTTTAGGCGATGACAGGAAAATAAGAATGGATGGGAATGGGGGTGATAAATTTTTTCCAGTCAAGTTTGTGTCTGTTTGTATGTCTCCTCTTCTAGTGAATTCCTTTCCATTGAGTTATGCAGAGAGAGTTGCTTTATTCATTTCAGTCGTCATCACTTTTCTCATCTGCCATCCTTACGTACACATAATACACTTTTCCCAATTTGAAACAAAACTAGCAAAATCCTACTTTACTACATCTGGCTATGTACTTATGTTAATATTTATGCGGAATCTCCTCTTTGATAAGTATTTTTTGCATCTAATTTTCCTGAAATGATAAATAAACCCAAGGATGTACCTTTCTTTTCCATCCTCTAGGGTGAATTTCAACAAAAAAATAAAGCAATACCAAGAATCCCGGAAGAAATTGTTTTGGTACGACAAAGTGGTTCTCAGAAAACTTATTTCTCAGAAATTCATTATGAACTACTTCTGAATCTAATTCGTTCGATTTTATTAACAACATGACCGTTTTCTCTACGAAAAGAAAAATCCATCATTTTCCCAAGCTCTCATTTTGCATTTTATAAAATTTTACGGTACTGGAATAAATGCAATACATAGGTAGACTGAAATGCTGAGAGGGGTTATATGCTTTTTACATGTTGATATGAATGTAACAAAATTCTTAGCTTTTTCCTTAGTTTCTCTGTAATGTTCTTTTACAATTTCTTGTCGTGTTTCCCCTCATTTTGAAGTATATTCGAGGATATTTTGTACTTTGTGTCTTGTGGCAATTGTGCGAAGGCTCCCTTGAGGTTACCAAAATGTAATAACTTGTATCTCTTGGTATTAAGTCTGTTACTATTTCTCTACATCATTTGACTCCACTTTTTTCGTAGGTTATGCTGGTTTTATCTGTACTAGTAAACTGCAACTGGTTAGAGAGCATGACTGTAGAACTGGTAGTATATTCTTAAAAATGAGGAAAACTACTTATATCAGAACTTACTAGAGCATATGAAATACGTGAAATGAAGGAAACATGAAATGAGGAGAAGATGAAGTTCCCTTAGCGATAGCCTTCCCTCTCCTTCACTCTTATTTTGTGCATGAAAGTGTGGCTTCGATCCCCAAACAAACGACTAGAGGTTTGGTTACATTTAATGGTGTTTACTTTTTCCACATAAGAAAAATAAAATTAAAAAAAAAAACAGGAAAAACTGTGAACTGAAAGTGGTTCCTCCTAGAATACCTCCCGCAATTTTTTCCCTTGGTAAAATACTTTAAGCTTGAAAATGAACAAAGAGAAGTGAAGCAGTATACTACCGTTGTACGGCTCCGACCTGCGACGCGATGGTGGCGAGAAAAAATTGGTTGAAATATATTTTTGTTTCATTCTTGGGCACGGTTTTATCATCTTTCCTTACTCAAAAACGAGTTTTAGGTTCAGGTATCATTGTTTCACGAACGAATATCTCACTTAATGTACCAAAAAACGCTGAACCAGTTCCGTATGTTTTACTTACTTAGCATTTCGGTAGAATGAATAAAGTGGGTAATGTAATCGCAAACTTAGTTAAGAAGGCGGCGTGTGGGTCCGTTTTAAAGACCCATTTTTATCCACTTTCCATGAAAAAAAAGGCAGTCAGTCGGTACTCTTTTCCTAATCTTTATATTTTTCATCTCACGATTACAAAGAAAGGATGAGAAAGTGAAGGTGGTAGGATTATGGGAATTAGAGAATCAAGGGATTCCATTTTTGGCGTATGTTTCTCTCTACTTTGTAATGGCTTTCGTGTGTGTTTTTACGCTTTTGGCTTGTAGTTAGCATATTTTGTAATCATCTTTATGTTATATCATGATGATCTCCTGTGTACATCACATCAGCATCCTCATTCTCATCATCCATCCGCTGTTTTTAACCACTTTTTGGTCCGTACCTGTAAAATCAGACAGAATTTGTAATTAGGGTCGACAAGATAGATGATTGCATTCCTGATACGCCCAAGAAAAACAAGTCTCAAATGTACACTTTCTCCATTCCTTCCGTGACTCATCAGTGTATATATATTAGCTATGTATATCATAATTTACAATGTTTTATGGTTCTTTTTCTTATTGTCTGAATTTCACTCACAAAAGAATGTACTCTGATGATGAGATGTGCGCTTTGTTGCTTGCATTAAATTGCATCCGTTTTTCTCCACTTTCTTTGTGAGTAGTAATAACACGCTTCATAGGATTCTTCTTCAACTTTTTTCTTCTTTTTTACGTGTTGCTTCAACGCGTATTTTATTTTTCATTATTTCCCGAGATTACTCTTCGAAGTAGTGAGATGAGGCGGCATAAGTTCGCCTTTCTTTCACCTTCTATTCCGGAAAGCTATGCAAATCAATTACTGCTCATAAAGTAGACGCGGAAGAACTTTTTAGGCCTTCAAAAATACTGAATCGTAAATCATTTGTGTATTACCTTAGCCCACACACGCTCTTTTTAATTTTAAATCTGACCATGGAAAGCTGAGGAGCATTATAGAAGATGTTCAACTTTCTTTCTATTTTATAGATTATCTTTGCAAGCCGGAGGAGAACATTTACGAGATCGACTTTACTCGCTTCAAAATCCGCGATATGAAGACAAACACGGTGCTTTTCGAGATAGCCAAGCCTACTGGTGAGTATTTACTCGTTTAAACTTTTCGAATTTTGTTTCGACATCAAATTAAGTAAGGTGTATTGTCCACTAAAAATATCACTTATTCTTTTCACGTGAACGTGAATACATTGGTGTTATTAAACATAGTCACAATCATTTATGAACTATATACATTTTTGAATACATGTGCTCTTAATTTCGCAAAATTTGCTTTCAATTATCAATTTATTTTCCCGAAAAGAGAAAGTGAAACTGATTGCTAGTATACAACAGAAAAGTTTTTGAAGCATGGCAAAGTTTTGTCTAATGAAAAAGAAAACTTTTACAAGTTAAAAAAGTTTCATTTTCCCCTATCTTCCTTTTTATGTTCTTATTATAATGTAACAAAGAGAACAGGAACAATACTAACATTGTGTTGCCGTTGGCAGTCAGATTACGTACGCCAAAGACAACATATATTTAGAAACGAGCGATGGAAGAATATTCATGGACTTAGAATGACGTGGTCGAAATCCATTAAAATGTGATGTAGAATAAAGCCAGTAAAAATATAGTTGCGTTCTTGCGTAGCTCAGCCTGGTGAGCATTGATAAAGAACTACTAAAAGAGCTGTCAAAATGCTGCTTTGAGGAAAACGTAGAATTCGGTCTGTAGCTTATTCCATAGTTCCGTATTCAAAGTAAAAGTAGTTCCTTTTTATTTTTCGTTCCCTACTGCTCCATGTGAATCTCATAACCGCATAATTGAAAACACCTCGGAAAGACAAGTTCCAATCACAAGCTATGTGTCATTGAAAAATGTTTTAATCGTCTTGCGACAGGATTTTCGACGGTTAAAATATCGAAATTTTAAAGTAAAATACAGCCTTACTCAATTTTTAAAGGATTTTCCAATGAACTATTACAAGCTATATGTCCCATTAAATAAATGTCCAACCTTTGATCCTGCAGTTAATGTGTAAGGAACATATTTTATCCAAATTTGACGTCAGTCGCCGACTCTTTCAAAAGTTTTCGACTGGACAGACAGACACATCAAAATCAATACTCCTCGAATAGCTCAGATACATAATAGAAAGAAATATAACTTGTTTGACTATAAGAAACTAGTTACATTAGTGCTGGAGCTGGAATGGCGTGGCCCGCTCCTATCAAGAATTTATCAAATGCATGAACCGATCGACAAATTCACATTTACAAAGGCATTCCTATTTTATAATCTTATAGTATTAAGTCCTGATTCTCTGTAAGTGTATCTGTGTGTGTGTGTGTGTGTGTGTGTGTGTGTGTCCGGTTTT
>JAHZMX010006277.1:0-13164 GCA_027743895.1 Seira musarum | reverse complement strand
AAAATTACAATGAATAGGTATTTTTTGTGAAACCGGAGGATGACATTTTATTGGTTTGATTGTGTTGCGCATATAGTCTTATATGATGTGGATAGCAATATTCAAGAGATTGATAGGAGAATTCCTTAAATTCAGCACTTGAAATTAATTAACTTGGTCAAATCAAAAATGACGGAAATATTGCAAAACCGCATTATGCATATCCTTTTAATTTTTTTAAATATGATAATGATAAAACATGATATATTTCATTAATATGTGATGCGCTTGTGCTGCCATTACCAACTTTTTCTTATGAATTTTTAAATGAAATTCTTTGCTCTAATGCTAGCTTGAATTAAGTGTTCAATTTGCGTCATTCCTTTCCTTGCGTTTTCCCTGGGGAATTACAAAGGAGATAACCAAAAGCTTGACTAATCTTTGATGCAAGTTATCATTCACTACAACCATGACCTCTTTTCACTTTTATAATACAAACGGAATAGAATCTACGAAACATTCATGGAAGCCCTTTGTAGATTGTTCCAGACGAAAATCGTTGCATACCTTTTAGGTTATTAGTAATTACGTCGTCACAGTGAAGGATACTTACTGTAATATTTTCTTTCATTTTCCCCCTTGTGTTCATGTATTCGGCACACATAAATTTGGCTAACTACTGCAAATTATTTGCTGTGTTTCAGGTGTAAAGTTCACTCCAAATGCAAGAAAAGTCGTCGTTTGTGGTCACTAGGCAACTGCACGTTATTATGGAGCCACTAGTTGCGTTTGCTGGCAGTACTTTTATTCAACCATCAGCTAAAATGACAACTACTTCGTGCGCGTAGAAGCTTAAGTCTGCAAAATTGATGTAAGAACAACGTATGTCTGTGGATTTTGCCGGCTACAGAATTGCATAATGACTGACAAGGATACTAACTGGGACTTATTATTTGAGGAAATGAGAACGATCGACTTTGTCTGATACTAGTCAATATAAGCAGCAATGGTTCCAATCTTTTCTCTATTATTCAAAACGGTTATGACTTTCACCTTTAGCAGATCTTTTATAAATTATTTTTCTAGTTTTCATACATTTTAACCAATGACAAACAAACGTAATTCATGTATTGCTTAGTCATACTAAGTATTCAGAATAAATTAATTTTTTATTTACATTTAAAAATAATGTTTTATAGCCAATGGGCCATTACGAGGTTACTTTACAACTCGTTATTTTATGGAACTTCTCTGTCTGCCTAATTGAATCGGTTCCGATGTTTTCTACGACCATGAAATGTATTTCCAAGACTCTCGTATCAGATACCGAAGTAGCAGATAGAGATTTCCAAAGTAAAAGAGAAAGTGATGCTGGATTTAAACATAATATGTGATTCCTTATATATACGGAAATAGATTTCAACAGATCACTCTGTACAAAAATAGTCTTTTTGCTTTATACATGCAAAAATAATTTTTTCATACAACTAATGAATTAGCTGTCTCTAAAATCTATAGTAATTTATCGCCGTCTAGTGTGCAAATAATATTCAAAGGACATTGAAAATGTTTAGAGTGTTGCGAACTAATAATAAAGAAAAACTTGAGAGCAAAGTAATCGTATTTACAAGGCATACTGACTGCATTAATCTGTAGTTGGAAACTAATCAGTGGATTTATATGTAATCGAAAATGTTTCAAACTCACACTTAAATTAAGCTCTTTTGGACAGATTTACACTGACTCATTAGATTTTGGTTTTAATTGTGAAGAGATCATTTTAGCTGAAGGTGAGTTAACCGAAAAAAACGTAATTGTTCACATGCCTTGCATTTCACATCACGTCATGTCTATGATTGCATATAATGTACAGCAAAGAAGAAAAACTTGACTCATGGATTATGAAGAAGGAGAGAATACCAGAGGATTTAGAAATGGTACTATAGACAACAATGAACTTAATTATTCAATCCAAATATCCTACTTAAGATAGACAAGAGGCAAGAATAATAAAATGCTTAAGTTATGCTTCATGAAAAACCTGCGACTGTATTATTTTGTAGCTTTAGTATAAGCAACGTCGACTTTGGGTTATCAGGAACAATTTATTAAACACTAAAAAATCTGATTTACTCGCAATTTTACCTTAGTAAAATATAAACCGGAAGCCTTCACTTTTCTGTAAGGACTTTACTTGTGAACAAAGATCAACTTAAGATTTTCCTTTGACGCTTGTCTGGTTGGGTACAAGTGTGGATCATAGGTTAACCTACGTGTCCTCGTTTGCGCCGCCGTTATTCACTTATAAGACAGTTCCTGGTAATATAGATTATAAGGAAGGCACGTGCCAAATTGAATTGTATGGTGAGCAACCCTTTCAAATAGAAAGCATGTCCTTGGAAGTCTTATGTAGTTGGTCGGAGTAGACTGCTGCTGGCTGAACATGTACTTAAACTACTTTCCAGGAAATACAGGTACTATGGGGTTATATTGCCTACTATTTGCATCGACTCGTCAATAAAGCAGCTATAGATCAGGAGTGAGTTTCGGCCGGAAAATGTATGTTTCCATGAATAATTTTTGCATAGCATGGATGACAATGATTTAAAGGGAAAAGATTCCCCTAAATGAAATGAAATCCCTTTTTTTAAAGGTGTCTTTATGTTCCACAAAGTAAACTGTTTTTTTTTTCTTTTTTTAATTGATTCCAGGTGCCATAATAACGCGTTTTGCATGGTTTTTCATCTCATTTATCTTCCATCGTTTGTAAGTGATTGTGTTCGCGGTGTGCGGAAAAAGTAGAACAGGGTGTTTTGTAAATGATGATGATGTTAATATTAATGACTCTTACAGGATGGGTTGTACCTTAAACAATCAGTAATATAAATTTGACTAATTACGATCAATCAATTAATCCGAATGTAATTAAATCTTGTTTACTTCTTTGCATTCCTAATGGGGTATCATTTATTATTGAAAAAACAAACTTGGTTACAAATCATGATTAGCACTATTAGCAGGGTTATTGATTTCAATACGTGCTGTACTGATTATGTCGGATCCGATCATTTTGTCGGCGTTAAAACAAAGGTAATGAAATAAAGCCGTATGTTACCCAATTTTCTTTGTTGGCCGAACTTGTCTCTTTCCAAAGAAATAGAACTAACTCGTCGGTGGGTTTGAAAATAATTCTGAAGAGTGACTGATTCAATTTGAAAATCAAAAGCTTAAGACATAAAATTTGACCAAACGAGTAATGTAAAATTGAAACAAAAAGCTCACATCTCCTCTCTCTAAAATCGTTTAAAAAGGAAACCAATGCAGTCCGTTCCTCAAATTTGGGACATTTTAAAAACGGTTCCAATAAAAGAGAGAAAAACTAGTAGGCTTAGGAAATGTGTTTAAATGGAAACCGTGCAAAATAACATACTGCTTGCAAAAGAAAAAGTTCGGCTATTCCATTACGTGTGACATGTGATGAAATAAATCATAAATTTTTAATCGGTCAAAAATTTTCAAAAGCGTTTCTATTCCTTTGTCAAAATAGCTTTTCAAGACGGATGGTTACTTAGGAAATTATAATTTGCGAGATTTTATGGATCATTTCTGAAAAATGATACAAAGAAATCATCATTCTCATACTTAACCCAATCGACCATAAATTAGCAATCAATAGGACATCCCTATTTTAATGTCGGCTTTTATTATTGCTCTAGCATTCAGATTTGATGCTGAATCGTTCGGGTTTGTCACTTTATGCTGTTCGCGTAATTTCATCTACGTTAGCTAGTTTTTCTCCTAAAATGTGACACGTAGAGCCTTAAAGTAAGTTCATAGATTTTTAGTACGATCCTGAATCAAAGGTGTGATGTTTATCGATCAAGATGGCATCAGCACTTTACCCATCGGTTCTTTTCGTGAAATACAAACTCGAAGTGTAGCAATGATGCAGACTGGCGGAGACAAAGTTTTGCGTAGACGAAAAAATTAGACCTTGTTCGCACCGGCTCGTCCCCTTATGTTTGCCCTTTTCTCATGCAGAAATGTACTGGTCTGGGAAAGAGCATTTTTGCACATAGTTAAGTCTATGATACCTTCTTTCCCTCCTCTCAGTCTGGTTCTCTCCGCCGGTTTGTAGACCGCGCACTTCTGTTCTTTTCTTTGACGACTGCTTCTTTCTATCTTGCCTGTTGCTCGCTACAATTTCTTCCCATTTTGTTTAATGAAAACTCCAGAAGGCATAGGAAAAAAGCTTCGAAAGTTTGCTTTCACCTTTTACTGAACGTTCTGAAATGTTAAATTGCACATGCATTCGTTAATTGTGGAGTTAGTTTTAACAGCTCCTTTTCATGACAGTAAAGTAGATTAAATTTAAATAGTCACAATGGAGAACGTGTCAATCGAATCATATTTCTACGATGAAAACGAACAGTTTCGCACAAACTCTACAAACGAGACAGATATTTCCCACAGTGATCCAATTATCATTTCTATTCTAACCGTTGCAAATTATATTTTTCTGACTGCTGGAGGAAGTGCAAATTTTCTTTTGATCGTTGTGATTCTTACACAATGTCTTTGGGGGCTGCAAGAATTCATGCTGGTATTAAATCTGTCAACTGCTGATTTCTTCTTGTGTTTGCCATACGACATCATTGGGAGATCCCTTAAAAGTAAACCACCGCACTGCTGCCACGAGAGTAAACTTAAAAAAGGTCCGTGCATTAAGGTAGGTCTGTTTAATTTAACATTTTTTTGTTTGCTTTCCAGCCTACTTTCGGAGCAGTGTTGTTGACAAACTCATTCTATGTCTGGAAAACATTTTTGTTTGCGCATCTAACTATTCAGAAGTTGTTATTGCTGTTGACCGGTAAATGAGAAGGAACAGAAAGTTATTTTTGCTCATACGTTTTAATTTTTTCGAAATCCATAGCTTTGTTTGTTAATGTAAATTATTAAACAGTTGCTGCGTTACTTCACACCGAATGAGCATTGTTCGGGGGATAGGAAAAACCACGGTAAAATTGGCCCTATCGGCTGTCTGGATCATATCAACGTTGACGGGCATATGCTTGGCTGTCTTTACCAATGAAGCAGAAATGGCATTAGAGGAACTGAAGTGCGACGGATTTCAAACCGGCATCAATGTGTTCAAGCTGATTCAGATAACTATAACCTACTTTGTCCCGTTCGTTCTCTTGATAATAAGCAATTTAAAAATACGACGACGAGTAGCACGACGTAGATTTCAATACGATACAGTACTTGATGAATCTATCAAAAAGCAGTACGAAGAGACACTACGAAAACTTGATGCAAGAATTGCGGCTGAAACAATATCTTTCATCGTCTGCTCGTTCCCATTAAGCTCATTTCCGTGCTTAGGGTACACGCTCTTTCTATACTTCGGAGGAACGGAAGCAACTCACTCAGAGTTCCCGATCTTGTTAACCAGAGTTCTTGAAAGTCTTGGGAGTTGCATCAATCCTGTTTTACACGGGTTCCTTAACGCTGTATTCCGGCACAGTCTCAAGAAAATGGTTTATTCAATCATATGTAAGAAATCCAACGGGTCAATATCGCGATCATCACGTAAGGATGAAAGTGCTAACACAGACACAGCCTTTAATGGAAACGACTCGCGGCTGAATCATGATGATGATGGAAATACCAAAGCCAGACAAGGAAAGAAAAAAACAGTCGCTACTCCTGAGTTCGTGTAAACAATCAGATTACGCAAAGCGTTGATTTTATTCATTATCATGTAAAACTCAAAAAATTGAGTTTGAAGCAGAACTTTATGTTCCTATTTGGTTCGAGAGTCAAGTATGTTTATGATTTGATCATCAATGCCAATATACTGAAATAGTATAAAGTTTCTCCTATTATTAATCATTGCTCATAAACACCTATCAAAATAACCTATGATTAAATGTGTATTATATTGATAATTGTCAATTATTAATTATTTATGCAATTACTGAATTTAAAAAAAAAAACAACTTAAATTTTTGGAAATCAAGTGGAGTGACATTACAATTGTCAATATATTAAGATGTAAATATGTACAAAAAAATACTTGTCACTTTGAATAGTTTGTGTTGATCATTGTTAGTTTTACATAATTATTTGAATTCTCCGCAAAAATAAATGAAATCGTAACTTCATTGATAATATGAACATTGCTAGATTTAATAAATATCTTATACATGTTAACATCTAAACTAAAAGGAACAAAATATTTGACCTTAAACTTCACTTTTCACCCATATGCAATAAGTAATACGCATATTGCATTTCTCGAACATAATTCTTTTTTTCATATTTTCATGAAGTATTCCGTACCTAAGCCAAAAAAGGTAATCGACTTATGGAGAAAACTGATGCGTAAAGGATTCCATAAACAATACAGAAAATTACTAAAGTTCACTTAATGTTGCATAGATTTCTACGGCAAATAATATGTAGGTTCTCAAAGAATTGAATTAAGCTCAGTTTTTCGGACAAAACAGGCATCCGTATTCATAACCAATCCATAAAAAACTATGCGATGTGTAACATCAATTGGTTAGTTGGATGACCCTTTTGGGATAAAAATATGCTGTTGAATTTGCCCTGCCCTTCAATTACAAAAGAAGGAGTTTTTCTTGAATGACACAAAACAGAAAAAGGAAGGCAAAATGTACAGTCCGTTACCACTACAAGGCTAATTACCCATTTTGGATGATACTTGGCTGATACCTTGTCTGGCATTATCCATATTCAATAATTGCTGACTCAACGAGCTGTTTTCTCTGTAACTAAACTGGATAACTAATACTATGGTGGATGTTTTACAAGTTCAACAGAATTTTTACATAGCTGCTGGTTTCGACAAAATTTAGCTGCAAAGGAGCCAAAGGAAGCTTTAAATATCGGGCGGAACATCCACAAAATAATGACCTAGACTAGATTGTCGGTTTATAAAAGGCGATGTCAGCAGAAACTCAGGCAAGTATAGTCTGGGTAAGGGGATGGCCGGAATACAATTTCTACTTCTCCTGTAAAAGCGTACATGCAGACTGCACGGATGATAATTGCAATAAACAACTATTAAAACCCTGCAAAATATTCAATCAAATGGATAAATACCACATTCGTGTTCACATCCGCATCAAATTCCTCATCATGTTCCAATTTTTTATTTCCTCTTCCACAGCATTATCCGCCAAAAAATTATTTCTTGTTTATCATCGTGTGCAATACTAGCAGTAAACTCGGAGTTGTTGACTCATTATCCAATCAGCACTTAATCATTGTGTTTACATAAGATCCATGATAAAAATTGTCTAAACCATTTAGAAATTAACGTCATTAATTAGAAAGGCGACATCTAAAACTAAGTAATTACCAATGCGTGCTTAGAATTTTCTTGAGTTTAAGTAATGAACACTCACGTAAGTTTTTACAAACTTTGGAATGGAACATATTCTACTACATCATTACTGTAACAAATGCAATGTGTGACTGAAAATAATAATGATAAGGAAAGAAAGTTACTAAGACGCAACAAACCATCCAGTCCAAACCCTTAAAGCTTCTAAAAACATCACATGAACGGCAGACAGATAACTGTAAAATTGTTTTCAGAAGAAAGCAAATGATGTGATTTCATGTCATAAAAAATTTTCTTCTTGCATTTCGCTTTTATGTACGGTATTTGATTGAGAACTCTATAGGCAATCAAGTGAACAAAAGACATTCACTTCAACTATGAACAAAGCTTAGAAATGTAGTGGAGCCCACAGAAAACGTTAGGAACCATCCTTGCCATCTGACAAACTGCGACGATACTAAGAGAAAGTAAAAAGAAAGTCTAAATGTCACTGATAGATGTAACCATTGCGTTAGCTTCTGTTCTATAAAAACTTTGTTTTTGTTAAATATTCAGCACGTCCGCAAGAACTAGCATTGACTAGTTACTATACATGGCAGTAAGATGTCCGATCCGACAGACACCAACTATTGGTGATAAAACTAGGGTAAGGTAAATGCCATATCAAGTCTGAATTTTTATGCCATATCAAGTTGGATCAAGTTCAATGAATTTAACCAAAAAATCAATTTGAATATAAGCTGGATTTTAAACTGACATCATGTCACTAGTTTTGACTTAGCTCAATGCATTATCTACATAGCTAAATGTAAAACTAAGAAGCATGCTTTTTTAAAAGCTTTATTAGTTCAATCTTTTATCAATTTACGCAATACGTTGTGAGATCATGGATGCATAGACTTTTACTGTCTAATTATTGCGAAATAATAACCCTATCACCGAAATGATAGCACGGATGATTCAAATTGTATTTACATCTGCAATGAAAATATTTCAAGTTTCTTTGTGCTTACCTCCCCTTAAGATTTGTATTCTCAGCGAGTAAATATTTTATCAATGCACTGCGTATCTATGCTACTTTGGTTGCGTGGAAATATGGAAAGGGTTCTCGTAGCTGTGTAGTTTGTCATTCTTAGGTCGCTGGTTTTGGCATCCCTAATCGCATTTACTTGTAGTTGGTTGGCTTCCGACTAAGGAGGAAGCAAAGAAAGGGCGGGTGAAAGACTTCCAGAGTAATCTTTGTTTGATGAGATCTTTCCTGTTGTTATTTCTTGCTCTTTCAAAAATATTAACACCAAGCTGGCATTTGCATCTTTTGGAATTTGCACTAATTTACTCAGACTTGGTGAATTTTGTCGTCTGAAGAATTTTTTATTTAGTAGCACTGCTTTTACTTGACTTCACTCTCTTAGTTGTCAATATAGGGCATACTGCGGAAAGCTTGGCTTGAACTCATAAAAACTCATCCCCATAGCATACGTAAGAGAAGAACTGCCAAAGTTAGCTCATTATTTAAAAAAAATAACAGATAAGATTATTTGATTGAGATTTACTTGGGCTAATAGAAAATGAAAAACTAATATAAAAATCCATTATAACTTTCATGCCACTGTTTAAGCTAATTTCGAGCACAAAACTGATTGTGGTTTTAATTTTATCTCAGTTTAAAACAGTCTCTAAAAGACGACTTTATATCACATGAAACTAACGTCGCATATATAATTACTTCTGTTTCTTCGACTTATGTAAAAACAAAAGTTTGTGAGAAAATTAAAATAATAAGTACAAAAGTATTTATACCATGTACAGCGGTTAAGTAAAAATGTTCCGCTAATTTTTCAAAGACCGTTTAGTAGCGTGGAAAATTGCATGGTGCGATTACGGAGTAATAAGATTACGAAGTTTTCCGAATATCTTTCAAGCTCTACGGCATTTATGTTCACAATAAAAAAAATACACGTCACGTACTGAGCTTTATACTTAAGAATCGAAGGATTTACAATATGCAGAAGCGGGACAAGAATGTTCTGCCTGTATGTACAATCCAACATCCACACTTGCATTTGTGAAGTCATACTCAGCTTTTGCGACACATCCAAGGCCTAAGTGAATTTCCGTTAAATCCTCAGAGTTTTTTAATATTCCTAGAAAAGAACAAGGCTAACATATATGGCACACAAGCGCCAAACATATCTATATGTGACATTACTATAGGTGAATTTTTTATTACGCAGCTAGCGTCATCAGCCATGTATTGAGTTCGATTAGGTTACCTGTGTGTATGTGTGTCTGTGCAGGTGATAACGATAATTTCAAAAGAGGTCACCGATTGACCTCAAATTTGGAACAAAGGTTTCTGGCATACTGAGGATGACACCTATAACTTTTCAGAATTTTCGGTCAACTATTAACGGCAAGGCCAATGCTTGAAATGTTTTCTGAAGGAGGTCTATGGTTTTTAATAGCTCATTTGAAAGGGCTTGAAAAACTGATTAAGACTTTTAATTTAAAATTTCGAAATTTTGTAACGCTCAACGGTAGGAAGCCGTTGAAATTTTTTTAAATTGTAACATATGGCTTGTGATAGCTCTTTCGAAAGCCCTTAAGATGTTGAGCATAACAGCCGTTTTTAAAATACGACAACCGCCAACAGCCGCGGCCGGTTAAATCATTATTTATGGAACATGTCGAACTCTTTTCATGTAAACATGTTGCAATACTTTTCTTGGGCTGGGTTTAAATGCAAGAAGCTATTTTCTTTGACAGCCGATAGAACTTTACAGACATCAAGTCAGTATTCTGGGGACAACTCTTTCGCTGTTAGCTCTTTTTTTTTCAGCTACGTCGTTATCGCTGTTTAACAGATTTATTCTTACTACTAAAGCAATATGAAAATTTCATACAAGGGTAACCCAAATAAGTATACATCTTTTAATATGCCATTGAAGCATGTAAACTTTTCTTGTTCAAATTTTCAAAGTCAGCAAATTGTTAGGCATGCCTATCTAATTCAATGGAATGTTCTTAAGGTTAATAATAATATCGTAAAATTTGCAGTATGCATTTTAATTAACGGCTCTAACCTTATTATAGTTTGGCAATATTTCTTTTATAATTTGACCATTTTCAGCTCAGTGGCAAAAGACACATAGTAAGTAAACACCAATTATTTTAGCGAGCACCGCAATGTAAGAGAAAGGGAAGATTACATTTAAAAAATCAATAACGTACGTAAGCTTTTAATATTCTGAATTCTTGCTATTCGTTTGGTTTTGACTTGGTAAAACTTGTAATTTCCCGCATTATCAGAATAAGCAGGTTTTTTTTGTTTCGATATTCATCAGTATTTTCAGTTCAGTCTTGGGGTTAATGTTTAAGGAATGTGTGAGGAGTAAACTAGTCGTACGTGCAAAGATAGAAACAAAAATAAGTGACAACAATTTTCCCCATTATTTCCGTTTGCGTGAGGAAAAGATTTAAGCAGCGGAATAATTTCATCCTGCTCTCAATTTTTTTAAAGGGAGAGGGAATGAAAAAGTGTTCTTATTTGTAGAAGCATCTCTTGAAAAAAAGGTTTCACTTGTTTCGATGTTTGATGTTTTTTTTAAGCGTAAGGAAGATTGACAACTCAATCAGGGAAACTCGTAAAGGGCTCTGGCATAACCGCCTGTAAATTACGAACTGTTGTGTTAGTTCTTTTGTAAAACATATCCCATGCCGTTCATCCAAGCCAGCCTTCAAACTTGTATTAATGCTGCATACGTACTTATAGAAATAGACAACGGCAATAATTAAACTCGCATTGACAATTTGGAGTTGTAAATTACGAGACACAAAAACTGAGTCATAAATAATTTTTGAAACATTTTTTTCTGTACGTGCTTCTGGGCGAAGACATATTGAAACTAATTATCTAGCAATTCTATGTTAATTATTTATACTAAGAATTTTTTCTGCTACTACCAACTGCATAATTACTATGAAATGATTTGCAGTTTTTTTGTCTTAAAGTTCGAAATTTCCTTTTTTACTGGTAAGTACTACTTACCCGTAGGAACAAATGTTTGGCGAAAGGAAATGACATTGTTGTTCCCGCAATGCACTCAATTTTGAGACAGATTATTTAACGAAACTTTTTGCTTTCTCCGGTACATTAAGTAGATTCTGCCATTACTGATCATGTTTGTTCCCAAAAACACTTTAAGAGGGAAGAGGAAATGAAACCATCAACTCTACCTCAAATAGTATTAGAGCATTCCGTTTTTGACTTAGCATGAAAATTATGCTAGAAAGAAAGGACAAATAGGAAAAAAACTTCAAAACGTAATATGATATAAAAACGATTTGCCAATCATTAAGTTCCCTTTGACACTTTATACGAGCTGATGAGCAATCTTAAATGACTGAATAATTTTTACATTCTTTTTATGTTGGGTACTAAAGGTATTTGCTTATTCGTTGTGATAATTTTAAGACTTGAATTTTCTAGTATCCTTTCTTCAGGTAATGAGGTTTTGAATAAAAGTGGACTGGTGTTATTAAATTAGTTTAACATCGATTCATAAATATTATTCCAAATTTGATTTTGATTTCCATCCTAATCACAAAACGAGTTCCCTCTTTCCAGGATAAAAAATCATCAATTAATATTAAAATACCAATGAGAATGCATGCATTTGATTAGCCTAATTAAGTCTACTTGTGTTAGTCCGCTTTTTTTTAAAAATAAATGAAAGCATTTCTGTAGACTTGAATGCTTGCCTTGACACTCAGATTCAGCATGCAATTATTTATTAGTCGTAAGCCCAGCTTTAAAACCTTTGGATTCAATCCGTTGCAAGGGCTACAGAGCTAGCCGATTAACTAGAAAATAGACGTTGGTTTACTTTTTGATTTAATGATGATTGAATAATTGTTACGAACTTCTTTTGGCCGACTCCCTCCATCTCCGCCGCTTGTAGTCAATGTAGGGGGTGAAGTGGGAGTAAAGAATAAGAAAACAAACAAAGCCAGGAGAATTAGCAAATGACACATTCATTTGCTCTTAAATAGTGCAATGTCATCATCACTTTGACATTAGAAGAGATTAGTGGGCAAGCTTTTTATTAATATCATCAAACCAGCAATCAGTAGTTTCATTTGTTTCGAGTTATTCCATGCGGCAGGCAAAAAATCGAATGCAAAGCAGAACATCCACAAGATTTTCACAAAATGTTTCTCGCCTTTTTTTACCTGTACTTTTCTGTAGCAGCTTATTTTTTTCAGGGAAAAGGTGAACGTCACGGAAAATTGTGCTAGTCTGCTCTCGACGTCTGAGTAAGCACCACAGATAGTTTAGTCAGTGAGATATGAGACACATCATATTTAGATTTTTCGGACTTCAAAGAGACTACTGCGTCACTGCGTTCAGTTGTAGCTATCTTAAATAAAGAAGGTATCAATACAAAAATTTTGGTTATGCGGTATAAACAAAAAAATTAAAATTATTTATTTAACATAAATAGTGTATCGAAAGGAGAAATCGTTTTGACTTGGGTTTAATTCCTAATTTTATTTAAATCGTAACATTTTGTTTACAATGTCTAAATTATTGACAAAAAAGTTTTTTCTTGTGACCGGAACACGTGAAGACTATTTTCTAGAACATGTGTGTTTCTAGCCTCACATAAGATACCTGTAAGCTTCAAAAAAGTAACTACCTGCTGCAGAGCAAATTCAATATTGAAAAAATGGAGGAAGACTGCGTAGTTTGCGGTGATCGACCGACAAGTTTTAGTTATGGGTGCTACGTTTGTTCAGGGTGCAAATCC
>JAHZMX010006276.1:0-14104 GCA_027743895.1 Seira musarum | reverse complement strand
TTATAAACGTCTATTGGATAACGAAAAATGGTACATTTAGACTCCAAAAAGATATCATTACCAGAGTATCCAAACGATACCATTTAGTCGGGAAATTGTTTGTTGGGACAGCATTAAAACTGTCAGTGAATTCCTCAACATATACCATGACGACATCAAAAACCTCTACTGCACAAGCGGAATCAATAGTGGATTAGGAACACATCTTGTCATTGGGATTCGATGGGGAGCGAACACAGTGCTGTCCATTCGGAACGAGAAAAATGTTTCTGGAGATCCTTTGAACAGAAGGTATCCGACAAAATAGTTCAGCCTTTTTTGTGCCATATTGGAAATTTCTTTTCAGCTTTTTTATGCAGAGAGGTACTTAATGTGCATGACTAAATACTTCTGGTTTCAGACAACAAGCATTTCAAAAGTTTGTTCGAGCTTACGCTTTGGGTGACAAAATATCACAACTAACCGCAGAGGAATTGGAAATAACCAGTAAATTTGAAGTGAACCTGTATGGTGACCTGCTCTCATCCAACGATTTCCCAGTTAATTTAGTCAAAGCAATGAAGGTTTTAAAAAGCATTCCAGAATTGATTGAGAAGAACAACAAGGGAAAAGGGATACCAATTACGTATCAACTCCTTCCACTTGAAGATCTCAGAAAATACTTGCAATACAAAGCTGTTGATGTACCAATAAAAACTATTGAAGAATCTCACTTGATTGAGATTGTATATATTTTCCAGCAAAACTCCTTCGCTTCGTTGAAGACTGCAATAAGTACAAAGGTGTAGTCTCCCCAAAAAACCTTACCCAAATTGTGACTTTGAAAGTAGAAATTCAGAAACGCAAAGCAGATTTTTGTTCAAACTTTTCAAAGCAGCTCGTACAATACAGATCAGACAGGTTGGAAATTTCTGAAATTGAGAAAGCAAAAAAGGACCTTCAAACCAAAATGGTGACCAACTTTGATCCAATGAAAGATTGGAATATCATACATGAACGAATCGAGTTTGCAAAAATATTTATTAATAAAGGAGCAAAATATATTGGGTATGGCGATGACATGAACAAAGAAATGCTTCGTAACGTTGAATTGGCAAGAATTGCCCTGCATTTTAACAAAAAGTCACAGTCGTTACACCAAAGCCTGTGGATAGGACACCAGGAAAAATTTCTTGACAGATTGTGCCGCACAACCTGGAAAACGAAAGAAGTCTTTTATCTTGTTGACTGCGACGTCTTCCCAGATTATTTGAATTCCGACAGCAAGAGCATGCTAAAAGTTTACAAGCCCGGAAAACTAAATCCAGAGTCTTATACGGAGGAGAAAGGTAAAAACATGCAGTCCTAAGTAAGAGTACCTAGATTTGCGCACCTTATTTACCTAATTTAAGCCCTCCCAAACCGAAGATACATTTGTTCTTCATTAATTACGACGATTAAAAATCTGATTCTATTAACTTGTTTTGTAGTTTCAACTTGGCTAAGCCTGAATGACCTTGTATTAAAAGCTGGAGTTCGTGGCGGTGGCCAGAGCGACGGTAAATATGTAGCTTCTCGGGCCAAAGTCGGAGATGATTTGGTTCCGGGAAAGACATGGATGGGTGCTGGTGGCCTGAATAAAATTTGGCTACCCGTGAATGGCGATGAAGTAACTCAATGTGACAACCACGAGTTCTTATATGACGACGGCAACTGCTGCTGGGAAAAAGTAGAGAATGATAACATTCCAGTGAATGCCGTGGTTGCGGGACATGAAATGGCGGGCAACGCGAAAAGCTATATCGGGAGATGTAACTGTAATGGGATCGTTGTATGCGGAAAGGTTGTGTCAGGGTTGAGTGGATGCCGTGTTCCTCTAGGTGGTTTGAAGATGTGATAGTTTTGTAATTCTCAAAAACGCAAAACTACACACAAAATAATTATATAAATGAATTTGTAATACATTCAAACCAAATTTATATATTGATTTTTATTTCTATTACTGTGTATAGGAGTTGAACAAGTCGTAAAGGACTATGAGGTTTTGTGCTGGAATACACCATAAAGTCCAGAAAAGACAAGGATACAAGAGCTCAAACAATAAAAAACAATTCGTGTAGAAGACGATACGTGAAATTATTATGTACAAATATATCATGTTGGGTTGTCAAAGCTTAGTTCAATTAATAGTAATAAACACAATGTGAAATACCTCTAATATGTCCTTTATGATTATATTCGGACTGCAATCCGGAAAAAAATAGTGCGGATGTCTTCTTTTACTTACCATGTATGACTGCACTTGGTGAAGGTAATTTTAATTACGCCTCAAGAAGACATGACACCGTTCTAGTTCTAGTTTAAAAATTTACCCAACACATCCATTAAGTACTAATCTGCTCGCTTCTCCATCGAGGGCCTTCCAGTGAGCCACTTTTAAAAATTGCGTAATTTCTTTACGTAATATTCGCATATAATTCTTGCAACATTCCTTGGCAAATTTTAGGCAATATTCTATATTGTTGATATTTTGCACAAATCGGCACAACCTGTCATCAAGTATGCTATGATTGATACGATTTCATTTGGATTAAAGTATATTACCAAGAGCATGAATTTGCGTTCACCATTAGTTCATAGCCTGAAAACTTAGCAGTTGATGTCAGAGCTGGTTCTCATTGAACTAATACTTATAACAAAACACGTGGAGTCTTTTCCTGTGATATTGAACGAGTAGGATTGAGAAGTATTGAGTAATTACGTTTTCGATTCCGTTGAAAGGTAGGCTTGAGTAACACGTACTAATCCAATAAATTTTCATATGACCACCCATACCTTAAACCGGTCTGCGTTTTTTTAACGAACCATTAAACAAATCTGCAGAAAAAACAACTCCTTAAAAATGTAAACAAAGTACTTGAAATTTAGTATGCAAATCATTCCAATCATCAGTACTTCTAAAAGTTGGTTTGGTTTTGCCTCACTCGCATTGATTTCATATTGTATTTTCTAACAAGAAACCGACGGTTTCTTGCTTTAGCCTTAAAACTACTTGCAAGCCCCTTCATTTTGGTATAGAAGTACTTTAGATTGAAATGGAAATATTTGAATGCTTCTAAGATATTGTTATATTGCCTTTGCCTGAAACTGTTCTTGTTAAAACATTCTAAAGCAGCAATTATTGTGGCAATCGCAAGAAAGATGAAGTGAATATAGAATACGACAACAATGTTTCCGCTTAACTCTGCAGGAAAAAATTGATTATCTCTATTATGTTTCGCGCTTCTCACCGTATCGTTCCAACTCTCTATTCTTAATTTCCATTCCTGAAAAACATTTGCAATTCCACTTTGTTGGAATAGGTAGCATCTCAAAATGTATTTCGATAGCAAAATCCTTAGATTTTTAATATAAACATTGTTGTAAATCTGTCCGAATGGTTTTTGCGACTTGAAAATAACCGCCCTTTTACGCAAAGTTGTATGTTGACTAATAAACTCTTGTGTTTCAAGTTTCACTCGTAACACCTCGGATAATGTGTCAACGTAAACTTCCTCCATGCAGCTTGAGATTAAATGTGTAGAGTTTTTTATACCGTATATTTGATTTACAAATTCACGACTAGTTTTTGGAGTTACTTCTGTAAACGAGTCATATTGATTTGTTTGGTTGCTCCGCAAGTTGTAGAATAGCCGGAAAACTGTTCGATATTTTGGGGTGCCCACAATCGGATGGTTCATTGGTTTTGTATGGATTTCCAGTTCTCGTTGCAAAGAAGAATTCTTTAACATAAGAATTGGTTCAAACATTTTCAAAAAATAAGTACTGTTTAAGGTGCCAGAAGCCATGAAGCGAACTGCTTGTTGCTGCCTCTTAAAGCTGGTCATAGCCGAATGTATGGTGACGTTATTAGAAAGCATTTCGTCGAACGTATTTGGCAATTTCTTTGATATCGGTGCCGTCAATTTATTAATGTTGTCGCCAAAGTACGAGTTGCTTAGAACTATTCCGGCGAGTATCCACGCGCCAAACAGCCACTTACTTTGTTTGATAGCACTAGTTCCCTGGTCAATTAAAATGTCGTATGCAACAAGAATGGCATATAATACCCTCCAAACGGCTGCAGTATCAAATGCCTTGTAAACGCATGCACTTATTTGAAGGGCAAAGCCACTAGCCACTGAAGCTATCAACAGCATAAGCCAAACCTCCCATTCAAAGGCCGAAACGTACGCAACAAAATATAAGAAACCGGTATATTCCTTTTGGGAACACATTACAAAGTGAACTTGATCGTTCCGCCCAGAATAGCTTATGTGAGCAATAATTCCTACGCGCTGACGGTCTGTTATATCCAGAACCATTGTTTCAAGAAATCTGACAAGAATTCTGTTTCCGCCTCTTTTGACGTGATACATGTTGTTGACGAAATATGTGAGCGGGCCCGTATCGGTGTGATATAATTGCTCGTCGTACGACATATTCTTAAGAATAATTCTTACAAATATTTCATCGAGACTTTGGACTCTCCTGCTTTGATCACTTAAATAATCTGACCTGCCAGGTACAATAGGCAAATCGTTCAAAGAATATATGGGGAATAGTAGCGCTCTTTCTTCGCATGATTGGTGTCCAATACGAAGAATTGTTTCTAGTTTTGGAAAAGAATTAATGGAAAACTGGGTTTCTTGAAACAGTAAGTATTTATCAAATTGCATGACACATTTACCAAATACGAGGAACCTTAGAATATCAATTTTTCCGCCATTTACGAAAGCACAATATTTAGAAAGGAAATAATTGTATGCCACCCAATCTGGGCACGTCATGATTATTCCAAAGTCGTGCAGCATAGGTTGATCCTTCACTGTTGTTTTTATATAAAACTGAATTTTTGTTGGGTATGCCAACACTTTACTTTCGAATTTTTGCCACCAAATGTCAAAAATTCTTATGTTATTTTGGTTGTAGCTGATTTCTGAAGAAGTTGGTTTCGTCACGTGAACAATAAACGAGCTCGTAGCCATGGAGCTTAATGTATATATGAAGTTGTCTTGGATGCCCAGCACATAGAAGAAGTTTGGCGGATACTTGAATTGTCCAACCGGGCCAAGACATATCGGTGAATCAATGTAAACCACTACAGAGCAATTCAGATGTATCATCCTGGGTACCCTAGAATATTTTAACTTTGGCTTTTTTATTAAAAAGTCTATATCTGAGCAGTATGTTGATAGTTTGGGCAGCCTTTTGTTTCCGACTATAAAATAGTGATTTTTGCTAAGTACCACTGGATATTCGAAAGGAGATAGTTCGTAAGATCCATTTACTGACGAAGAGTATCCCTAATAAACAAAAATTTTACAATCATTAGTGAGCAAGGATATTGTCAGTGATATGTCGTTTTAAGCCAAAAATATAAGTACATGGAATGTACACCGTCTAATTTTCTGATTTGCAAACCGCCATTACCAGTCCATTGCGAATCAAAAATATTCTGCAAAACGTACTTTAGTCATCCATGGGGACTACAGTTGTTTAGTTGATAGCTGCAAAGTGTGCAACTGTAAAGTTTGGGAAACTTTAATCGGGGTTTGTGAATAAAATATTAAACACACGTTCTCCCTGTCTCTTTTCATTTTTCGAGTATCTCTTGTGACATGGTCAGGTTAAACTCCACTAACAAGGTTGTATCGCGGTCGACGGTTATGAAAAACGGCAACATGGAAGCTTTTATTGATTTCATCCGATTTGGCATGTCAAGAAGGCTGTAGCGTATAGGCACTTTTGAACCCAAAGCTTTTCTAACGCCTTTAGCGGACGGTTACATAAACATCGATTTGAATTCAAATAACCCAACTTTAAATTGTATTTACAACTTCATTTTTTTGCTTAATGACTCTTCTAAATACTCTACCGTCCAGAAGTTTTGCACAATTTTCTTTAAAAAAACGCTCGGGGATTGATAAACCTGCAATTGTAAATCCAAACCCCATTAACCAATTCATTTTGAAAGGAAAGCAGACAAACATAACCGTCTACTAACGGCGTTAGAAAAGCAATGAGTTCAAACGTTCCTATACGCTATAATCTTCTTAACATGCTGAATCCGATGGAATCAAGAAAAAGTGGCTAATTGCAGTTTTTTATACCCGTCGACCGCGATACTACCTTGTAAGATTATTAAGTTCATGGTCGCGAGCTTCTCAGTTTACAACAAAGCAAAAAACGATGTCCATAAAGGGTTACTTTCTCTTTATGGACGGTACGTTTACTGCGCTGTCGACACGTAATGATGGTTAGTCATTCTGTTATCTACCGTGAATACTCTTGCACGAAAAATATAGGTTAATCGTATAAATATGAGGCTATGTTAATCAAATGGTACTAACCTTCATGTCTACATGGTTTACAATAACATGAATGAAACAATTCCGAAATGGCCTAAGCGCACGATTAATTGTTTCGTGGGTGTTCACGCCTTTTAAACTTAGGGATATTACTATGAAACTAAGGGAAGTGCAATACAAAATAGATGTTGTCCAGTGATTATTACGCCGAAAAAATAGTGGCTTAAAGCTGGCAGTATTGTTATACAGAATTGCTGCCATTTTGTCAGCTAAATTGTTGGTATAAATTTTTGCTTTTTAAAAATATATGGTTATATGAACAGAGAAACGGTCCCTTTTAAAAGTTTGTTAAGTGGTTCACTCAAGTTTTTTTTTACAATATCTTGATCGGCTTCAGGTATGAGGTTTTTGCTGCACTACCAACACGGGATTTCATAACTGTCTGGTGTGTCAAAATATATTGCCTACAGACAAAAAAGGAGAATTAGGTTGTCGTCGGACAAAAACAATTTCAATCTAGACGATTTATTATCAAATTACGCAACGACTTTAATTAATTTCCTGCTGTACTGTTCTCCATATTCGTTACTGCTGTTGTCGAACGCTAAGTGTAATTATTTTCAAAGTTGTGACACACAAACTGTTCTTTCCTTTTTACAAAGAAACTTGTTTACTATATAGAGGCCCGCATGTACGAAAAAGAAAACAGGATGTACGGTTGTTTTTCTTAAGAACATAGATTTTGGTCTCAGTGAATTAAGTCATCGATTTCTGAACATGATCTGATGGCTTGGCATTCTTAGTGATTAGAAAAGCCGGCTAAGTTCAGTCAGAGATGTCGGAAAACTTAAAAACATGGTGGGTGTCGATCGGTAGATCCTGACGCGAGAAACCCCACGGCCCCCCTCATGGCTTAACTCGCACCTAATGGGGAGTTATGGGGTAAAGACTGAATTAAAGTAGATTTAAACTATAAATGTCTCTGTCAGCCTATCCGTCCTGAAAATTGTCTGCGACCCACATTAAAAACGAGAAATAAAATGTCGAAACCAAATGTGAATAGATTATCAACTTTTAATCTTCCAACAAGGACTGTGTTTTATAATAATAACACATAGGAGCAAAATTTGGCTATAATGAAAATCACTTAGGTATACCAATAACGTATACGGAATTTTGTAAGTAAAATCAAATTGGTAATTCACACTCACGTACACTAAATGGACGCCAGTACCCTTATGCTCATACAAAGTTGCAAAGCAAAAATTCTGACATTCTGCAACGTTAACAAATTCGCATTATATTTAAAATGAAGCATCAAATTCTGCTAGTACAGTGCTGTTAGTACTTCTATGATTTAAAATTTATGGGCTTCATTGTCTTTACGAGACATGCAACTGCTTCGTTGTATTATTTTTTACAGATTTTTTTCAATTTTAAAGGATAGGGTCGGGTAAGTGACACGTACGATGTTACTTTTTATTCGGGTATATGTATATGATTAGGAAAAAATCCATTAATTAATATTATGAACCAGACTATTAAAAACAACTAAAGACACGCCCAATTTTGATCATCGTGCTTACAAGTATTAAATTGGTAGGTTGCGTAAGAGTTTTTAAAGAAAAATAAGAAAACTCGTCGCCCCTTTACCACGTGCGGTTAAGTGGAGCAAGTAAGCCATTACCAGCAACGCGTGCCTGGACAAATCTAGCATGAAACTAATTAAAATATTGAATTTAAGTGGTTACCCATTAGGCCAATACAATTCTATACATAATGCAATAAAACTAGTCTTTTAAAAGCTACACGGCTCTTTAGGACTCCGAGCTTGATTTTTTGTCATTAAAAATAATAAAACGAGCGTCGCACTGAGTTTGTGTTGTTAGGATATCTAAAATTAAGTGCTGCCATGACAAAGAAAGTGAACCCAAGTAAAATAAATCCTTGCTTCTGACCATATCACTTTTGGCCCTCCATTTGTCTTACTTTCATATAAATATTACAAAACCTAAAGTCGTTCTATACGATTCTGCTTGAACGAAATTCTATTTCACAAAACACCTCTTTGCAACAACATCTGGAAAATTAGTATAAAAAATATATTGTTGTATAGACCGGCGGGACGAGGGAATGAGAAGGAATACAGCGTAGGTGTAAAATGGAATGCACAGTGAACATTACTGCCTAATTGGTGCATGCACAACACAATCTCATTACGATACGGCAACTATCTTGGAGTTTGAAATCTGCTATTTTGCTCGTAGTTTCTGACAATTAGACACCCTTTTAAAAGCATTTAGCCCTATCATACGTGTTTTTCCCTATACATAATATTGAGTCCGTAATTGATTATCTCTTCCCCTATAAAACCTATTATTAAAATACTACAGTGTAAAAATGCCGACCCCACGGTGCAATTCGAATCTTTTACAAAATATTGAACCTACGCCTCGCATTTCATAAAGTAAGATGTGAACCATATATGATTTCATACCTTCACGTTCCAGAATATAGTGTATTGCCCACATGATTTCTGTAGAATTGGGTGACTATATACAAGTAAGAGATTTTCTAGCCATACTTTTGGCCTACAAGACCATAATCTATTCCAGTAAAAAAATACTACTTCAAGGATTTGCACGTTTTACGTAAATATTATTTAAGAAACAGACTGAATATGTATTCCATGTTTTAAAATCAATTATTCCGACTTTCTGTCACGCGTGTCCTAGTTATTGTTATAAGTAAGAAATTGGATAAGTTTATCGTTCAATTAAAATAAGTAGTTAGCGCTATTTGTGAGTGCTTCATGTAACTGGTAGATAATGTTCTATAATGGTACTGCTAATTATGCAAAAATTTTATAAGCCATCATGTCACAAAATTGATTACAATTTGATGCTAAAACCTATACCATCGAGAAAAACAACTGAACATCTTGTTTTCTTCATCCTACACACAGGCTTCGGAGTAATAAGTTGGTTATGCAGAGCAAGTATACTCCTGTTTGTCACAACCATGAAAAGTAATTACGTTTAGCAACTGACAGCACACGCCACCAGTAAAAAATCCAGTATGGAATTTATATAATATGCTGTTTACGAGTTGTTTGGAAAAATCTACTTTTAGTCGAAATTGGTTACGCCCATAGACGACCTAATTCAGATTGCAAAACCCTAAAGCCTGTTCTCGCAAACAACAGTCTTGTTTTTGTTCTCCAGACATGATACCAGAAACGACAGGAAGTCCAGCTTTTTCGGAACTGAATAAATGTCAAAGCGAAAGTCGACAAAGAACGTAAAAATAGAAATAAAAAAACTTGAGTGAGTCATGCATTAAACTTGTAAAAAATACCCATTCCCAGTTTATCATTTTGGTATATTTTAAGCAACGAAAGCACAACTTAACCTACAAAATGGCGCCATATGTGACTGTCTACATCGGCACCTCTAAACTATTACATTTTGGTCAAAATCATTACCAAACGCAGTCATTTCTCATCACATGGATCTTGCATTACATTTGTCTAAATTTCTTTGCAATTCCCATGAGGTTAACAGGCGTAATCACCGGCGAGACAATAAGCCAAGCGCTTATGCCATTTCGGAACTGCTTCATTCATATTGTTGTAAATCATTTTGACTTACAGGTAAGTACTATATAATAAAATGATACAATTTAAGTTAAATACAAAATTACACGTATACTGGCAACGTATACTTTAATGTTTGGAATGCGCAATCAGCGAATAAATTGTAATTGTACATTGTACATTCCACAATTGCTGCAGTAATTGTAAATCATTTTCTTTTTGAGGAAAATTCTTCATCAGTAAATGGGTCCTACGAATTTCCACGTTTCCGCATTCCGTTGGTGATTAGTAAACATCACTATTTTCTGCGTGAAAACAAACAAATCTCAGAGAAATTTTGTATGTTGGAGCCGTTGGTACTAAAAAAGCCAATTCAAACATTTTCAAAGAAACCAAGGATGATTTTTTTAAAGTGCTCTGTTGTGGTCTACGTTGACTTACCGATATGTCGCGGCCCAACCTCACAATTCTATCCTCCACCAAACTTTTTTTATGTGCTGCGGATCAAGCACGGCGTACACAATTCAATAAACTCCATGGCTACTAATTCATTTATTGTTCACTTGACTAAGATCAACCGCTACACGAATTTAGTCATGAGACTTTTTGACATTTGGTGGCAAAATAAGGACTACACGGTGATGGCATACCCAACAAAAATTCAGTTTTACATTTTGAACACGCCAAAGGTTCCAGTACAGGTGTACAAGATTGGAGTCATCATGACGTGTCCTTATTGGATTGGTTACAATTACCTTGTTTATAAACATTGCTTCTTCATAAGGGGTGGTAAACCCAATATATTAAGGTGGCTTAGATTTAACCGCTGTATCAAAAAATTTGATGAACATCTACTCTTTGAAGAAACCGCTCTCTTCATTAAGTTTTCTCCATCTCCAGAAACAATTCTTAGCCAAGGACACCGAAGATGCGAAGAATGGGCTTTATTAGGCACCTTCCTTTCGTCAGATGATTCACCAATTGCTCCAAACAGGCCAGATTATATAACCGATCAAAGGAAGAAACCCATAAGTCTGTCCCACATTTTCGCAAGAATTATTCTCAAGAATCTTTCTTACAATGAGCAGTTTTATCATGCAGATTTCCGTACATTTACACACGTCATCAACCAGTGGCATCGAGCATTCAGACCCGGGAAGGAGGATGCTCTGATTAGATTTCTTGGCACACTAGTTCAGTATACAATTGACGACTTAGCTGTGTATATTACAAATTACATAAGCTATTCCGGGCAAAATGAACAAGTCCATTTTGTGATGTGTTCCCAAAAAGAATATCCCGGCTTCCTTTATTTTGTTGCTTACATTTCTGCTTTTGAATGGGAGGTGTGGCTTGTCCTGCTGATTGCTTCACTTGTCAGTGGCGTTATCCTTCAAATAAGCGCAAGCCTTTACAAAGTGTGCAATACTGCGTCAGTTTGGAAAGCTCTATATGGCATTGTTGTAGCATACGACATTCTGATTGACCAAGGAACTAGTGCTATTCGACAAAGTAAGTGGTTGTTTGGTGCATGGATCCTGGCCGGAATAGTTCTAAGCAACTCCTATTTCGGTGACAACATTAATAAACTAACAGCACCAGTAGGTATAAATTTGCCAAAGACATTTGAGGAAATACTTTCCAGCAACGTAACAATACGTTCGCCACCCTTTTTTGGTAGCACAATACAGCAAATATTCCGAATGATTTCGCGGAGCGTCATAGAAAATTCTTTTCCTCTGGCTGTGCTGGAACCAATTTTTGCATTACAAAACACTTCTTTGCAAAATGAAATGGAAAAAATTGAACAATCAATGAAATTATTATGGCCGACTATGAAAAAAATATATGAATTCCCAACAATTTTTAGGTCAGTTTACGACTTCCGGAGCAACCTGAAAAAACAGGACTATGCATTTACAGAAATATTACCAAAAACTCGGCTCGAATACGTGGATATACTGAAAGGCAAAGACAATTACACACATTTATTATCTCGTTGCAAGGAAGAAGTATACATTGACACCTTGTCGGAAATGGTAAAAGTGGAGATGAAGACCCGCGAGTTAGTAGGTCACAATAATACTTTGGCTAAAAAGGCTGTCATTTTAAAGTCAAAGAAACCGTTAGGGCAGGTATATAACAATGTTTTAATTACAAACCTGAGGATTTTAATCCCGAAATATATTCTGCGAACGTATCTCTTCCAACAAAGTGGAATTGCAAATATTTTTCAGGAATGGAAATTAAGAATAGAAAGTTGGAACGATACGGTGAGGAGCGCAAAACAAAATACAGATAATCAATTTTTTCCAGCAGAATTAAGTGGAAACATTGTTGTCGTTTTTTATGTTCATTTTATTTTCCTTGCAATTGCCACAGTAACTGCTTTTCTAGAGTGCTTCAGTACCCAAAAATTCAGGCAAAGGCAGTACGACATTATGATAGGAGCATTTGAGTATATCTGTTTCAAACTGAAGCAATTTTATGCCACAACGAAGGAGTTTCGAAGGAGTTTCATGGATAAGGTAAAGAAGCCTAAGCTTCGTGTGAGAAAATATAAGGTGAACTTAAAACGCGTGAAAAATAAACCACAAATAACCTTATGAACTATTAATTTTCTCGAACGGGCAAGCTAGAGGAAGTACGTTAACTACCTTTTATTATTGCCCCGGATATATCTACATTTGGTAATCTTCTAACAAATGCTTATGACAACAGATGCCGTGTTGAGACGATTAAAACTAAACAAAGGGTTGTCTCAAAATTCAGTGGAACAAAGTGTGGGACAAAAGCAAGGTACTTTCGTCCTTATCACACAAAAAATGACACACACTGAAACTTGTTAATAAAATTTCAGGGTTAACTAAAAAATAGTAATTGAGGATTGGTCAGGGGGTAAATTTTGTGAAAAAACAAACAAGCGCGAAATATTTTAAAGTTCTTCAACACAACAAATAATATTAACAAACACTATTATTAATAAATAAAATCGGTGATACCCAAAAGAGTACACAGAATCAAGACACTGGTAATAACTGTAATTTATGGATTTATTTTTGAACTAGAACAATAAAGATATATGTCAATGTTACAGTAGCAAATTCGAAATTCTTTTATTCACATTTGGTGTGTCAACATTTCTTATTTGCATAACAAAAAATGTAGTTGTGACTTAAAATCATATAAACACAAAGTTCTTTCTTTAAAGAAGAATTGGACTTATTTATCATATAACGCTTTCATATGCGTGTCTACGTAGAAAAGGCAACCAGTAAAACCAATTTGTAGGCGAACCTCAAAAGAAAACTAAAGCGCTCAATAACTTTCATAGCAAATGAAGGCAAACGTTAACAACCAGGAAGGAAATAAGTAAATATGTGCAGTGTGTAAGCAAAATTAAATATGAATGCACATACATTGTTTTTTCGAAAACAAAGGATCCTAAAAATATTGTCACAATTAACGGGTATGTCATATTCACCACGGTTCTCATCAAATCTGGCAAAATCACTGACAATAAATTAAACCAAAATATGACATAGCATCGGACGGAGATAGTGTTGACGTAGCATCTTGGATGGAAACCGTAGATGTATGTTATCAAACGCTAGGTTGGCCTAACCCATATTGGTGTATTGCATTTTCTAAAACTTGTACACAAAATAGAAATTTGAGGGATAATGTCCAAGTTCAAGAAAACTGTTTTACTAAAAAAATCAAATTTTATTTAACTAATTTGTTTAAAATTAAATTTATTCAAATAACCGATGAAATGCACTAATTCATAAAAACCGGTTTAGAAAATAGCATTGGATTCATAAAGTTAGCAAAAAAGTGAAGAGTTTTGTTTCTCACGTTATTTCATGCTGACCGTAATTTGTTTGCTTATTCGTGCTATGTATCTAGATGAAAAAGCAGTATTTTCATAATCTCCATTCGCGGTTTTGTTTGCTGATCGTGTCAATTTTTTCACTAGAAAAATGATTTGAGAAAGTGGATTACACGATAAGGGGAAAATCTATTATTTAAAAATTGGGGGTTTTCTGTTGCTGAATAGTTAATTTATTTTGGCTTTGTGAACGCACTGGATTTTGTCAACTTCTTCGGTTCAAATAACCCTATTACTATATGACCATGTTTTTGACATACTTACGAGGTTACTATTTCTCGTGATAAA